>PVIU01000975.1:0-124373 GCA_004026605.1 Ondatra zibethicus
TTTTTTATTTTATTTTATTTATTTATTATGTATACAATATTCTGTCTGTGTATATGCCTGCAGGCCAGAAGAGGGCACCAGACCTCATTACAGATGGTTGTGAGCCACCATGTGGTTGCTGGGAATTGAACTCAGGACCTTTGGAAGAGCAGGCAATGCTCTTAACCTCTGAGCCATCTCTCCAGCCCCTGAGTGAGCTGCCATTTTGGTGCTGGGAATTGAACCTGGATCCCCTGGAAAAGCAGTCAGTGCTCTTAACTGCTGAGCCATGTCTTCAGCCCTAAGAAAGTAGTGGGTTTTTTTTTTTGTTGTTGTTGTTGTTGTTTTCTTTGGTTTTTTGAGACAGGGTTTCTCTGTAGCTGTGGAGCCTGTCCTGGATCTAGCTCTTGTAGACCAGGCTGGTCTTGAACTCACAGAGATCTGCCTGCCTCTGCCTCCTGAGTGCTGGGATTAAAGGCGTGCGCCACCACTGCCAGGCGAAAGTGTTTTTATTAACTAGTACTTAGATATAACTGCTATATAATTTGAGTCCAGCTGCTTCTGAATTGAAAGTTAAGAATATAGTTAAGTGGCCTGGGCATAACAGCTTATGCCTGTAATCCCAGCACATGGAAGTTGAGGCAAGAGAGTTGTAAGTTTGAGGCCAGACTTGCTACCTAGTGAACTCCAGGTTAGACTGGGCTAGAGTGAGAACCTACCTCAGAAACAAAAAAAGTATGGTGCTAGAGTGGTGGTTCCGTGGTTAAGAGAGATTACTGCTCTCGCAGAGAACCAGAGTACAGTTGCCAGTCTCTCCATGGGGCCCACAAACTTGCATGGGCACACACACATATACCTAAAATAAAAACAAATAAACCTAAAACAACTAAACTGAAAAGCACACGGAATGTGGCTAACTTCCAGGTGACACACACTTGTAATCCTAGCACTCGGGAGGTTGAGGCCGGGAAGACTGAAAATTTGAGGGAAGACTGTGATACACAAGACCCTGCCTCAGCCGGGCAGTGGTGGCACACGCCATTATTCCCAGCACTCTGGAGGCAGAAGCAGGCAGAGATCTGTGAGTTCGAGGCCAGCCTGGTCTACACAGGGAGTTCCAGGACAGCTAGAGATACATAGAGAAACCCTGTCTCAAAAACCAAAAAGAGCACACGCTGTTTGAAGCCAGGCGGTCACCACATGCCTTTAATCCCAGCACTTGGGAGGCAGAGGCAGGTGGATCTCTGTGAGTTCGAGGTCAACCTGGTCTACAGAGGGAGTTCTAGGAAAGCTAGAGTTACATAAAGAAACCCAGTCTTGGAAAACAAACAAAGAAACAAACAAACCCAACCCTTCCCCCCCAAAAAAACAGGTTGAAAGAAATATACTGAAATCTACTATTAAGCTGGGAGACAGATAATTAGGTCAGAAGGTGTTTATCATAAAAGCCTAGACTTTGAGTTTAATCCCCAGCACTCACGTGAGCAGCTGGGTGTGGTGGTGCACACTCCTATTCCCCGGAACTTGCTGACCAGTCAGCCCAGCCTAACTGGTGAGTGTCCAGTAGACACAGTCTCAGGAAACAAGGTGCTAGCTCCTGAAAAATAACACCCGAGGCTGACCTTTAGTCCTCACGTGTACTTGCATGCAGACAAACACACATACCCACAATTAATGGGGGGATGTAGACACAAAACACAAACAGCTGATCCTGCAATGGTTCTGGTGGGTTATTATGTACCGTTATCGTCTTAATTCCAAACCCTCTGGTACAACAATAAAGTGACAAGGCCTGCAGCCCTGTGCCCTAAAAAGAGGGGGCACTGGATGCAGGCTGGGTGAGTCCTAGAGTGCAGTCCCCTCAAATGCTGGGTGCCTGGTGCAGGGAGCAGGACACAGTCACAGGTAGGAGTATACAGCTGGGGACCCAAGAACAGTTGTCTGGGATGAAGGTCACATGCTGATCACAACAAAAGTGGATGACACCATGAAGAGCGAAGAAATCAGAGCATGCCGGGGCTGAAGATGCTGCTCAGTGGGCAGCGTGCTCACCTGGCATGGGTTTGATCCCAGCATAAAATAAAGCAAGTGAGGTGGGACGTGCAGTCAGGAGTTGGAGGCTGGAGACCAGAAGGGCTAGGCCACCCTTGGCTACAAAGCAAGTTCAAGGTCAACTGGGCCAAGTGAGCTCCCTGTCTGACACAGCCACAGGCAATCAGAGTCCAGACAGACGGCTCAGGTACCAGGAACACTTGCTGGTCTTGTGGCAGATCTTAGACGTGTTCTCGGTACCCATATGAGGGGGCTCACAGCTGCATCTGACATCAGCTCCAGGGAAGCTGACATCCTCTCTGCCTCCATGGGCACCTGTACACACATGAAAAAACATGCAGAGAAATAAAATAAATCATAAAAAAGGAGGTATATGGTAAAAGGCAGCTGTGTGAAAACTAAAAATAAATAAATAAATAAATAAATAGTTTTGGATGGGTCTTTTATCCCAACATTCAGGAGGCAAAGGCAGGAAGATCTCTTTGAGTTTGAGGTCGACCTGGTCTCAGGCTGTGGGCCTTAACCCTGCCAGAGTTACATGGTGGTACCCTGTCTCAAAATAATAATAAAATAATAACAATAATATTTTAATGGAGTCACCCTACAACAGGGGACAATACCCCAACTAAACATTATAGTCTAACAAATAAAAGCCCCACTACCGGGAAGACGTTACCTTTTTGTGTGCTGTTGTTGGCCACTGGGATCCCACAGACCTCGAAGAATTACCCATGACTGCCAATACTCTTGGCTGCCCTCCAGAACCTGATGGTAAGACCCTGCTGCTAAAGACACTACAGGCCTGAGTCACAGCACAGACATCAAACTGGTACTCGCCTGGAGTAATCAATAGTCTCACTCAACTGTGAGCCCTGTGAGCTACTGTAAGGCTGGCCTGACAAGATGTGCCCAGTGGTGCAATAATGGTATGAACGTTTTCAGAGTAATCCACCACTTTCTGACTGGACTTAAGGCCTGCTCCATGAGATGGAAGCCATACCCTGTCACGGTTAACAAGCCAAGAACCTGGGGCTAGAGAGGACACAGGGAGAACCCAAAACTATTCTGTTCAATGGACTCCTAATAACTCACCCATTGGCCAGTGCATCTCTCGACCCTTCTCAGAGCGGTGTCCATTTGTGCTAGGTGGCAATTAACACAGAGACCCTCAACTAGTCACCATGTAGAGACTAAGAGGCTGCTCACCCCTAAAGGAGACAGTCCCCTTCCCTAGGGTCTCAGGGATCTCCGAGGAAGAGGGGGGACAAAGACTTCAATAGTCAGAGGTACCAGGAGTGGTGCGGCACTTGAGGCAAAGGCGAGTGGATCTCTGAGTTTGAGGCCAGCCTGGTCTGCACTGTGAGACAGCCAGGGCTACACAGAGACTCTAAACAAACAAACAAATGAGACTCAGAGGTGGTGGGGACTTAAAGGAAATGGCATTTTCTAGACACATATGAGCCCACAGTGACTGATGACAGCGTGCATTAGACCTGTGCAAGCCCAACCCTCCTGACCAAAGCATAGCGTGGAGGAGGGAGGTGGGCACAGAGTCCCACCCCAGCTCAGTGAGTCTTCTTTAAAGCTGTGACTCCCTGCTGGGTAGACAACACTCCAGGGCAGGTCCCACTTCCAAGAGCTGTTGGAGAATACAAACTTGGAAGGAAAAAAGAAGAAAACTCAAAGTCGGGTATGGAGGAGAGGAGAGAAATGGTGGTGGTGATGGGGGATATAATCAATACAGTGTATGAAATTACCAAAGAATTAAAAATATTTCTTAAAAATTAAAAAAAAATGAGCAGGCATTAATGGGAAACTAACAGAGGCTGGCAACACACAAGCCCCAGACAGTGCCGGTTCCCCACCTCGATTTGGAAAAGGAGTCCTCTTCCTGAGAGCAGCTGTTCCTCTGTGGCCACTCCTTCCCGTGCCGCTCCAGCTTCCTAAGCAGAGCACGTTACAGGGTTGACTAGAAACTAGAAGCTGGGGTGGTTTTATATTCCTGTTTTTAAAAGCAAAATAAATCAGCAAAAACAAAACTTGCTCACACCACTTCCCCATCACCAGGAAGCCCAAGTGTACAGGACCCATCAAGGGAGGGAGACGGGACTGTGCCTGGCTGCTCTCCGCTGGGCTGGAAGCTTCAGTGTCTTGGCTTTCAGGACAGTGGGAGGATGTGGCTTGATCCCAGACAAAGGGTTAAGGTTCAGAACAATGAGAAAATCCTGGGTGCAAGGCTTCTTGGCATCCAGTCATGGGACTAGGAGTGTCGCTGGAGGGCATGCCAGAGACCTGCCACTCCACAGACAGCTGCCTAAAATCCTCCAGTCTCAGTTCTTCCAGCCTACAGAGCTCTCTTTGGAAGCCATCACTAGTAGTCACTGAAGCTCCAGCATTCTGGAAGAGCCTGGGCCATTTCTGACACTGAATCCAGAGGCACCCTGAGGCCACCCAAGGTTCTGCAACCTGTGTACTGTTCTAGTCAAAGATTCTGAGGCCTAGAGACAGAACCAAGCTTCCTGTATAGCACCAGTATTAAATAAAGGCCTATGACCAGATTTCCTGTTACGACTTATGCAAGCCAGCCAGGGCTCCTGTGTTTCTGAGGACCACACCAGCCCCCTTCCTGGAAGACTATGAGCGGAGGATATGCAGTGTCTTGAAGCACAACCCAACACAGAGGACAGTCAGTGTTATGCTTTTGAGACTACTGCTGTTTCAAGTATGGAAGTGTTTTCCCTGCACGTATATCTGTACACTGTGTGTATGGTGTTCTCAGAGGTCAAAAGAGGCTTCAGGTCTCGGAGCCGGAGTTAGAAATGGTTGCGAGTGATGATGTGGGTTCTTGGAATTGAACCCGGGTCCTGTGCAGGAGCAGTAGTGCTCTTAACCAC
Organism: Ondatra zibethicus; assembly: GCA_004026605.1. Classification (NCBI taxonomy): domain Eukaryota; kingdom Metazoa; phylum Chordata; class Mammalia; order Rodentia; family Cricetidae; genus Ondatra; species Ondatra zibethicus. The sequence continues at coordinate 4,926 of PVIU01000975.1, forward strand.
CCAGCCATCCCCAGCTTTCTAAGGCAACCACACAATCTAAACATTAAAAAATTGAGCCTTTATCCAGGAAGCATTCTGTAGGGAAATCACTATAAAGCCTTTATGTTATAGATATGTAAAGCCCATTGGTGGCCCACAGTCCCAGAATTCTAGAGGCAGAGGCAGCGGAGACAAGCCTGAGGGCAGTCTGGGCTAGAGATTAGGCTGGGGCCCACCAGAGATACACAGAAAGACTTTCTTTCAAAAAGCTAATGCTTCATTCAGTCTGGGGAGATGACCTGGCAGGCAGCACCACTTTGCCACTGGATGCCGTGGTGAGCATCCATCACTCCTGCAGCAAGATGGGAGACAGAAACGTGAGATCAGCTGGGGGCGCTAAGTGTGGCAGCAGAAACAGGAGAGACCCAGCCTCAACAAGGAAAGAACCAACTTGCAAAAGTTGTCCTGTGACCACCATACAAATGCCATGGCATGACATCTGCACCCTCCCACCTCTCTCTGTCTCTATCTCTCTGTCTCTCTCTCTCTCTCTCTCTCTCTCTCTCTCTCACACACACACACACACACACACACACACACACACAATAAATTTAAAAGACTCACTTTGACATGACTTTTAAAAAACAAAACAAATTTTATGGTCAAAATAACCACAATTACAATTTATTTGCAAGTATTTGTAATCTCAGGAGGCAGAGGCAGAAGGCTCTCTGTGAGTCATGGGCCAGCCCGGTCTACAACGCAGTTCCAGGACAGCCAGGGCTGTCACCCAGAGAAACCTTGTCTCGGGAAGAAAAGGAAAAACGAAAGCATAGCATTTCTTATCACAATACTGGATGCTGTCACTGGGGTCAAGGTGAAGTTCTGGGTGTGAACACACGCGGGGCAGCAGACAGGCTTCTGAAACAGACCTCACACAGGACGATCCTGCTAACCCTGGAGCACTGTCGCACAGCCCACAACAGGACAGTCTCAGGGGACCACAGGGACAGACCGGAAGACTCCGCACAGTTCCTGATCCACAGTCCCTTGGGCTGCCTCTCTGCTGACAACTTTCCTCACAAAGCCAGCCAGGCCTTGGCCTGAGGAAGAGCAAGCGTTTGCGTCTGCTCAGCTCCTGTGCGCCTCCTCTCACACAGCTGTGAGGACACCTGACACAAACAACTTTGGCGAGAAAAGATTTATTCTGGCTCAGGCTTTCAGAGGGTTCACACCCTGTGGGGGAGGACAGGGCACTGCAGGAAGTGTACACCATGTGACCAGAAAGCAGAGGGAGACCAGAGTGACTGTCAGACACAACACCCTCCAAGGATCCATCCTCAGTGACCTACTTCCTGCCTCATCTTCCAAAGATTCCAGAACCTCCCAAAATAGTGCCAGCAGCTGGGGACCAAGGAGCTGCTCACTGTTCTAAGGTCAACCCTCAGATCAAGGCCCTGAAAGATGCCTTCCCACCAGCCTTGGTCCTCTGTGAAAGTAGCTGTTTCTAAGCTTTGTGCCTAATGTCACCGAAAGGTCCACCCCAAAGGAGAGAGGCCATCTGCCGGTCCTGGTAAGAGATAAGCTTAGACTTCCTGTCTGGCTCATGGGAAGCCACTCTTAAAAGACAGCAGCATCCTCGGTCCGGTCCGGTGCAGTGGTGGAAGAGGAGAGCAGCTCCTAAAAGCCGTCCTTTGGCCACACACATGCACAAAAATAAAGAACTACACACACACACACACACACACACACACACACACACACACACACACACACACACACTATACAAAGGAGAAATCGCTTTGGCCTTCAATCTGAGGGCCTGGGGAAATGAGTCTCAAGGCCCTGTCACCTTTTGCTGAGACTGTGATTGTAGTAACCATAACCAGATGAGGACCTGACAAGGCCCTGCCCATCTGCATGAAGCCAGCAGCTTCTCCAGAGGTAGCTGCCGACATGATACTTAGACAAGTGGCATAGTCCCTGGCCTTCAGCCGTAGGGACTGTTTCCAAAGGTCCCTGGCTCTAATGCAACCTGCCCCCACTGACTAAAGCTTGCTTTATTTTCTCTTCCCTGAAACAAGAAGCTTGGTTCTCGGACCCCTGAGGACAATGCCATCCTCATACAAGATATATATACTTGGACTAGTCACCGAGCCACTAACTGAAGGGCAGAGCCCACTTGTTCGACAGTGGCAATATCCCTGTTCCAGGGTCACAAATTCCGGGACAAATGATCAAAGCACTGGTGATGAGGGATCTGCACAGGTTTGGCAGGGCCCATCAGTTACAGCACAGAGGGCGACAACATGAGCTTCTTGCTGCTGGCAAACTTCCGGAGACAGCAAGGCAGAGGAGGAAAGGAAACAGTCTCACGGCTCCAGAGGCCTCGGCTCAGGCCCCTCGGCCCCACTGCCTTTGGGCTGCTGGAGAGACACCATCTGTGGCAGCAGAAGGAGGCTGCTTTCTTTGTGGCAGCCAAGAAGCAGAGAGAGAGAAAGGGGCTGGACTCCTCCTAGCTCCTTTGAGAGACTGCCCTTTGACCAACTATCTCCAACTAGGTTCCAACAGGTTCCCCCACCTCCCCATAGCGCCAGCAGCTGGGAACTAAGTCTTCAGCACCTGAGCCTTTGGGAGCCATTCAATAGGAGAAACCACATATGTCTCCATGTTCTCTCTAGCCATGGTGATGGTGGCTGCTGAGGGGTCACCTCACTGTAAGATGATGCTATCACTCTGTGATCACCAGTCTTTCCCACGAAGACGCCGCATCTGCTTGTGTCTGACGTTACTGTGTCAGGGCTTGGTTCTGAGGCTCCCAGCACCACCACAGCAGCTGAAGATCACTCCCAACCTGCAGTGGTCTAAGTGTTTCAGTGAAGCTTTATTCATATTTTGACACTGCATATTCTGACTCGGTATAATTCAGGACACAGACAATAAACACACAGCATACTGACGAGACCAAGTCAGTTGGGGACACAGTCAGCAAAGGCCTGCACATGGGTCAAGGTGTGAGACTTGTGCTCACACCCAGCTTCCAGGGCCCTCATAAATCGAGCCTGGATGCTGGGATCAGGTCCACGTAGGCTCCTAACTGCTCGTCTTCTTTGGCTTCTGTCTCAGCTTGTTCCACATTTTCTCCAGGGCCACTTTCCCCATGAAGAACGTGATGGCAAAATTACGCTTGTACCAGTCTCTACAGAGAAAGAGAGGTGCTCCAGTCAACTCAGGGACAGTAGCTCCCTCTGGAGGTGTGGTTACCTGACTCCCTAGCTCCACTCCAGCTGGCCATATACACATAGAGCCAGTTTCCCTATGTATGGAGGGCTCTAATCTTCCTCTGGCCTGTACGAAAGGATTCATAAGATCCTCTCTGAATCCAGCCACATTCAAGACAGACACTGCAGAGAGATCAGTAACCATGGAACACAGTCTGGTAGGCTTCCTAGGGACCAGAAGGGTGTCCTGCCTTGGTCTAATTTGTATGAAAAGTATACAGGCCCAGTGCTCCCCAGTAGGAAGTTAACTGGTCACAGCTCTAAATCCCCTTTTCTGGTGACAGGCCTCTCATCCTCATACAAATCGTGGTGGAATCTGTAAAGAAATATGCTGCCTCCATGTCACTTAATAGACTCCTGCCCACTGGTGGCAATTTCATACCTACTGGCGAAGTCTGGAGAACTCACTGCACAGGAGAAAGGCTCATCTTGGCCCTGGTGCAAGCTCCTGGCACCCAAAGACACCAGCACCAGTCATTCCAGGCCCCTGAGCTATTGACCCACTTCTGCTAATGCTGGATTTATTGAGCCCTTGGATCTCAGTACAGAAGGTAAGAGAGGAACCAGAGCCTTAAGGGAGTGACAGCACAAGTCACACAGTGTAAGTCCCCAAAGTCCACCTACATGAGGCAGGGCCACACTGATGTAGATGGTCTGACCCAGCTATGCAGGTGGGGAAGCTAGCAAACCAGCCTCCTGAGAGCCACTGTGCACATAGGGCCTGTAGGGGGCAGCGGGGCTCTGTGAGCACAGGCTCCTGTGCTGAGTGACTGACTAGGTCAGGGTCATGCATAACAGACACTGATGCTCTTCCAGCTGCCACTGCCATCCATGCTCTCTTGAGGTCTTGCTACTCTGGCCACACCCAGTCCCGTCATGGCTACATTTTAAAGCAAATCTAAAGTTGCACCTTAACTTTTACCAGATATAACCAAAAGCTTAGATGATTATTTAAATAACAGATTTATTGCCGGGTGGTGGTGGCACATGCCTTTAATCCCAGCACTCGGGAGGCAGAGGCAGGTGGATCTCTGTGAGTTCGAGACCAGCCTGATCTACAAGAGCTAGTTCCAGGACAGGCTCCAAAGCTACAGAGAAACCATGTCTCGAAAAACCAAAAAAAAAAAAAAAATCAGATTTATCAGGCCAAACATGGTGGTCCACACCTTTAATCTCTGCACTTGAAAAGAAGCTGAGGTAGGCAGACTAAGTTTGAGTCTAGCATGGTCTACATAGTGAGACCCTTTCTCAAAATATCAAACCAACCAACCAAACAATAGCAATAACAAAAGAGTCAAACACGGTGATGTCTGCCTATAACTCTATTACTCCCAAGGTAGAGAGGCCTGGTTCACAAAGCAAGTATCAAGCCAGTCAGGCCTAAATATGAGACCTCGTCTTTTTTTTTTTTTTAAAGGTTTATTTATTTATTATGTATGCAGTGTTCTGCCTGCATGTGTGCCTGCAGGCCAGAAGAGGGAACCAGATCTCATTACAGATGGTTGTGAGCCACCATGTAGTTGCTGGGAATTGAACTCAGGACCTCTGGAAGAGCAGCCAGTGCTCTTAACCTCTGAGCCATCTCTCCAGCTTCCGAGACCTTGTCTTAAATTAAGTAAATAAATAAAACAAGATAAAAGTCACAAATCTGACAGGATGATCAACTACCTCATGGATCTTTAGACACTCTGTCCAAATATCTCAGGACTGAACACTCTGGAATTCCCAATATTTTGGGCTGAGCCGGCATCTTCAGGTTATCATTTTAAAGGTCTTCAGCGCTTCTCCCCAGTTACACACTCCTTTTGTCTAGGAACTGGTACTTGGATGAAGTCCAACCACATTAGGACCCCATCTCTCATGAAACCCCCTGCAGGCATGGACCATACATCCTCCTGCAGCATACTGGGTTACCCCCTGCATGGGCTGCAGACATACGGGGTTGTGGGTGTGTCATCTCTCTCTGAGAGATCTCCATCCTCGCAGCTCTCTTTGCCCAGTGATTTCAGTAGTCAGGGATGACAAGTGCCTAGATCTCTGTGTGCTACTAGGAAAATGATAGCTCATTAGCATTCTGAATGTCCTTTTGTGTGGTTACCCTTATATACTATGCACACAGAGCAGGGAAGCTGACATTCTTTACATTTTTCCACATGTAGCCTTACATAGCCCAAAGAGACCCATGAGCTTTTGTGAGTACTAGCATGTCCTTACCAGTCCCTGCATAGCTCTCCTGTGGCCTTTGACCTCTGCTGACCTCCTTGTTTCCACACAGGCAACATCCTGACTGACCCACACTTTCAAGGAAAGACAAGGGAAGTCTTCAGAATCTACTCGTTGACCAAGGCCCTGGGGCACCATGAGTGCCATGCATGCAGGGAAGCTGACAAGTTTAGCTAAAATGGCAAAAATAAGAAAATTATGCAACCACCACTTTTGAAAACATCAAAGCTTTAAACCGAGGTCAGAAAATAACCAGATGTCGGGATGAGGCAGACACTCACCGGTTGTAACGCATGTGCTTCTGGAAATTCTTACTCAGAAACGCCTTATAAAAGTCAGCCATTTCCTCTGCCTCCAAAGCTGTTCTTTGGCCTGGAAGTAAATTACAATTTAACATAAGACTCGAAGAGAAGCTGCCTGTGGTAGTGCTCAGACCATAGGTTAAGTCCAAGTGTCAGAAGTTTGAGGGCAGCCTTGGTTATAGGAGATCCTGCCTCAAAATTCCAAACACCAGGGGCCTGTGACATGACTTAGTGGAAAAGGCACTTGCTGCCAAGTCTGAAGACCTAAGCTGGATTCCTGGGAACCAGAAAGTAAAGGAAAAAATGGACTCCCATTAATTGTCCTCTGGCCTCACATGCATGCTACAGAACACGTACCAACCCCCACCCCCTCACACACAAAGTAAAAGTTTTTATTTAAAGATTCTATTTTACTTTTTAAATTATGTATATATGTGTGTGTCTATAGGTCTGTGCACAGTGGGTAGGTAGAGTACATGTACAGACCTGTAGGTGTCTGATGCCCTGGGCTAGGGTCACAGGCAGCTGTGAGCCATGTGACATGGCTGCTGGGAACCAAACTGGGTCCTCTACTAGAACAGTAAGAGCGTAACCACTGAGTCACTGCCCAGTTACTATTTTCTATGTTTCTTTTATGCGTATGGATGTTTTGCCTGCACTGGACATTTGTGCATCACTTGTATGCCTGGTGTCTATAGAGACCCCTGGAAGTAGAGTTACAGCTGATCCTAAGCCACCATGTGGGTGCTGGGATGGAGTCCAGGTCCTCCATGAGAGCAGCCAGTGCTCTTAACTGCTGAGCCATCTCTCCAGCCCAGCTTTTGTTGCTGGTGTTTTGTGTTTTAATGTTAAAAAGGGAAGACAGAAAAGAAAAAGCAAAACTAGGATCATGGTTCAGCTGGTAGAGCGTTTGCCTTGGGTGTGAGTCCCAGAGTCACATAAACCAGGGATGGATGCAGGAGGATCATAAAACCAAGGTCATTCTGGATCAAAACAAAACAAAAAACAAAATGCAGACCGAAGGTGGTAGTAGCACACATCTTTAATCCCAGCACTCAGGAGGCAGAGGCAGGCGGATCTCTATGAGTTCAAGGCCAGCCTGATCTACAGAGCAAGTTCCAGGACAGGCTCCAAAGTTACAGAGAAACCCTGTATCGAAAAAAAAAAAAATTAAGGCCGAGCAGTGGTGGCGTATGCTTTTAATCCCAACACTCAGGAGACAGAGGCAGGCAGACCTCTGTGAGTTCTGGGATAGCCTGGTCTACAGAGCTGGAGAAACTCTGTCTCGAAAAACCAGAAGAAGAAAGAAGTTAAGAAAGAAAGAGCAAGCGAGCTCCAAAACTGCCTGGCAGTATCTGGCAAAGTCCAGTCTTCGGGGAGGGTGCAATGCTGAATGCCGGTACCTCCTGCAGACCTGCCTCCAGCGGAGAACATGTCCACGTGTCCCACAGGAGAGGTGGGGAAACTGAAACGGGGGAGAGAACACTGACAGAAATGCATACAGCTGTCACAGCATGGCAGAACCCAGTGGGCCCTCCTCCAGCTCCCACTACTGCCTGGACAGCACTATGTTCAGGATAACTCAAGACTGGTTCACCTCCTCAGCTGTGCTCCTGTGTTCAACAGCAGCCCGCCTCTTAGGCAGGTGTGGATGACTGGCCATCTTCTGCGTCTGTTTACAACACAATGCAGGCAACAGTGTGTGTGCTGTGCATCTCTGCTGATGTGCAGAGCAAGAGTCAAGCCCTTGCAAGCTCGGCTGTACTGTTCACTGTGCTAACCACACACAGCACTTTATTCACATGTGCTTGTTCCTGCTGTCCCCTCACCTAAAGGACTCTTCTGAGAATACCCACACACAGCCCACACAAACATGCACACATGTACACTGACAGATGCCCACTCTACTCCCTAATTCCCTGCTAGCTTTCTCCGAGGGTCCACACATTAGAAGTGCAGTGTGAATCTATCAACCCACCTGCATGCTGACCCTGCTCTGTTGGCTTGTCAGCTCCCAAGGGCAGCACTGAGGTTCTCTGCTCCACCCACCCCACCCCAGGAGCCAGCTGTATGCCTCTGGGAAGATGATGCTACCCAAGTGAAGGGGGGGTACCTGTCACCTGCCAAGTTAGGGACACCAAAGGTTCCAGGGAAGGTGACACATAAGCTGGTCTCAAAGGACACAGACAAGTGGGAGAAGTAGAACCAGACTGGAGGACACCAGGATGGAGAGAGCCCAGTACAGAGATGCTTTCAGGGTGGCAGATCTTAGCTGATCCTTAGGGAAGGATCCCTCTTCTCCAGCAGCATCTCTGGGCCTTTCATAGGGAGAGGGACTGTCAAAACAGAAAAGCTGTTCCCCTGGCAACAGCAGCACAAGCTGTTTCACTGGAGGGACAGGTTCTCCCCTGTCGTCCACGTAGACATGAACTGTGTCCTCCCTTCACCTATTTCCTCGTCTCAAGCAAATCATTACCCCAGCACAGCCTCACAGAAGCTTCTCTGAGGCTTGGCAGTAGTTGGAGAGCTGAGAGGGGACTCTAGGTGGGCTTGTCATTGCTGCACTCAGTGTGCACAGGGAAGTGTTAACTGCAGGGTGGAGGCAGGCAGAGCTGCCCACACCTGATGCTTCCCCAGGGGCTCTTAGACAGGGTCACCTTATCCCACACCTCGGGCCAATGATCAGACAGCAGGAACCCCATCAGTGCTTGCCAAGTCATCCTTGCTCTACCCCTGCCATTTCTGCCTCTTCTTGTTGAACATAAAACAAACCGGAGCAGGAAAAAGGGTAAAGAGAGGGCTGGGGCAGAAAGAGAAGAAGAGGAAGGGAGCAATAACGGAGGATGGAGAGGGAAAACTCAATTCATTACATCATTACTGAAAACGTGTGGGTGTCTCACAAATGCCATCTGACAAAGTGGATCTGTCTCCATGGCTCCCTCTTTTCTGGATGCACAAACACTTGTCAAAGAAATGGGAGGTGGCGGGGCGGGGATGACTCTTTCCTGATCGCTTCCTGTTCTTGATGTCAGTTGGTGAATTTCCCAAACAGCAGCAGAACTTGCAGACCAGCCAGGCAGCAGGTGGCCAGTCGCTCTACCTAGTCTGCAGTCACCCAGCATCCAGACATCCCCACTTTGCCATTAAAGAAAGCCTGTAAGGAACACTTGCTGGACTCGCTGTTTGCCCCACAAGGACTTCTTAGAGATAGTTCATGGCTACTGCTTGCTTTCTTCTTTGCATGTCATAGTGAGTATAGTTAGATCCTTCTAGAAAAGGCTAGGAACTTCAGGCTGTCACCAGCCACCAGGGCTGAGTGAAAACTTCACTATGAATTCAGAAAGCAGACTTCAAGCCCTGCTGCTTGAGACGCACTGTTGGTTTACAACAAGCACTGGTCACGTGTCCGTAGGTATCTTAGGAAGTCTTCCTCTTTGCACACTGATCATGTGTCCGTAGGTATCTTAGGAAGGCAAATTTGCTGTAGTCTGCTTAAAAGTCCTGAAGACCCGTGTCATCCTGGCTACAAACACCACCCATCTGCCATTTACGGTGAACTGTGTGTGTTTCCTGGACATTGACAACATTGTTTGGCCCCTCTGGGCCTCTTCCATCCCATTCCCATGGCAGCAGCCAGGCTCATTCAATACAACCCCATCTCTGTCTGCTGAGCCAACCCCATCTCTGTCTGCTGAGCCAACTCCATCTCTGTCTGCTGAGCCAAGGCCCAGCAGGGCTGGAAGCTGGTCTGGGGGTTACCATCACTGGACAGAGGAATAAACAAGGAGGCAGAGGGCCAGAGTACACCAAGCAAGAGAAGGGGAAGACAGTGCAGGAGAGGAATTTTAAGGAGTCCTAGGGTGGCTTTGTCCCCACTGCCTGAGTACAGCCCACGGCCGGGGCCCTGCTCCCCACACCCAGGTCCTCAACATCCACTGAGCCTGCTCAGCCAGCGCCTGCTGCTAGTCCCCCCACAGGCGCCCCAGCCATTCAGACACTTGCAGTCCCATGCTGCTGATGTTTGGATCTGGAATGCCTCCTGTGTCCTAAGATGCAAATGGTATAAATTTTAGGATATGGAGATGAACAGGAGGCCCCCAGGTCACTGCATGGGTGCTTTCAAAGGGGACTCTGGAACCTAGGTCCCATTCATTTACAAAACTGGGTTTTGGGGGCTGGAGAGATGGCTCAGAGGTTAAGAGCACTGGCTGCTCTTCCAGAGGTCTTGAGTTCAATTTCCAGCAACCACATGGTGGCTCCCAACCACCTGTAATGAGATCTGGTTCCCTCTTCTCGCCTGCAGGGATACATGCAAGCAGAACACTGTTTACATAATAAATAAATATTAAAAAACTGTGGGACTGGAGAGATGGCTCAGAGGTTAAGAGTGCTAGCTGTTCTTTCAGAGGTCCTGAGTTCAATTCTCGGCAACCATATGGTGGCTCACAACCATCCATAATGAGACCTGGTACCCTCTTCTGGCCTACAGGCATACATGCAGACAGAATACTGCATACATGATAAATAAATCTTTAAAAAAAAAAACTGGGTTTTTTTCTTAACACATACAATTTATTTTTATGTCCTTGGTGTTTGCCTGCATTTCTGTCTGTGTGAGGGTGTCAGAATCCCTAGAACTGGAGTCACAGACAGTTGTGAGCTGTCATGTAGGTGCTAGGAATCGAACCCAGGTTCAATCTCTGGAAGAGCAGCCAGTGCTCTTAACCACTGAGCCATGATTCTGTTGTTCTTCAGCCCCATGATTTTGTTGTTGTTGTTTGTTTTTCTCTTTTTTTCTTTTTTTTTAAAGATTTATTTATTTATTATGTATACAACATTCTGCACTCCAGAAGAGGGTGACAGATCTCATTACAGATGGTTGTGAGCCACCATGTGGTTGCTGGGAATTGAACTCAGGACCTCTGGAAGAGCAGGCAGTGCTCTTATCCTCTGAGCCATCTCTCCAGCCCTTGTTTGTTTTTCAAAACAAGGTTTCACTGTGCAGCCCTGGCTGTCCTGAAACTCACTTTGCAGACCAGGCTGGCCTTAAACTCACAGAGATCTGCCTGCCTCTGCCTCCCAAGTGCTGAGGTTAGAGGTGTGCGCCACCATCGTCTGACTCAGCTTGACTTTCTACCACTAGAAATGCCAGATTTAACTCTGAAGTCTATCAGTAACTGACACTCAATAATTAAAAAAAAAAATATTTGGAATGTGTATTCTAAGAGGAATAAATCTAAATTTTTTCTTTTATATCAAAAGCAATTTGTTTTTCCAATATAACTTACTAGACAAACCTCCTTTGACTTCAGTTCCAGGGAGTCTCTAAAGAGCCCCATATGGGGGGGCTGGAGAGATAGCTCAGAGGTTAAGAGCATTGCCTGCTCTTCCAAAGGTCCTGAGTTTAATTCCCAGCAACCACATGGGGTCTGGTGCCCTCTTCTGGCCTGTAGGCATACACACAGACAGAATATTGTATACATAATAAATAAATAAATATTTAAAAAAGAGCCCAGTATGGTAAGCATTTCTCAGCACATGTGTGTTTTGGACAACTGAGCCATCTTACCTACTGTGCACACCTCCCCCATTTCAACTGGTCACTGTATAGGCTCAACAGAACAAGATGTTTCTAAGCATGTATACATTATAGAGCGGCTGCATCTAGCTAGCTGACAGGAAACTCCCCAGAGCTGTCATTGTGGTGAAGAACTCGCCATCCATGCTCAGCAGTTTCCAGTAGCACGTTATTAACCATGCTGCTCCCACCCAACTGGGATTATCCGTCCTCCATATGATGTTCTGAATACTGCCAGAGCAGTGACTCTGCACTGTCCCTCTCCAGACAGTCTGTCCTTTTTCATTGCCAAATTAATTATAAATGTTACTTAAGGCCAGTCTTTCAGTACATAGCAGAGTCACTAATAAGACTGTCATATTCAGAGAAGTCAAAACAATTCTCCTATTAGAAGAATGGCCAGTCTCTAATGCAATACCACAGCATGAGCTGACCCTGATACCACCATCTGGTAGAGCACAGATACCCCTTTACCACATATGTGTGTGTGAGAGAGACTCTCTCTGTCTCTCTCTCTCTCTCTCTCACACACACACACACACACACACACACACATGCACACAGAGGCCAGCAGAGGCTGAATTGAGAACTGCTGATCAGCGAGGCCTTTGGGTCTGACTGCCTTGGGCAGACTCTCGTCTCCTATCTCACTCTATGGTCACAGGCTGGGTACTCACCCAGTTAAGCCTCAGACTCATCACACAGCATTTGGTCTTTGGGGCTGATACATATAAGGGACTCAGCAGAGTGCCTGGCACTCAGTCAGGACCAAACTGACCCCACTGTTTATTCCCACACTCACTGTTAGGGTGCAGCACCCCTTTCTGTTGCTGATCAGGTAAGACACTGGTTGTCTGCACAGAGAATAGAGGGGGGACTAGCATCCAGACTACTGCCCCTTGGTCTTTCTCTGAGGAAACCAGGACAGGCTAGGGATCAGTAGAGAGTGATGGTACTTTTAACCCAATGACAGATCCAGCTTTGGAGGTTAATGGTTCTGGACTGTCCATGAGAATATTTTGACAGCAGGCAACTGCTTAACAAACAGTATGGAATTTTAGTAAGGCCTGACCTCAACACTAAGAGAATATGGCCAAGGCTATTTTGAGCAAAAGAAATGGCCTTCCAGGTAATGGGAAAGCTGGGACGGAAAGGCTACCATGAATTCAAGGCCAGTCCCAGCTACATATATTTTGGAACTTTAAGTCTCAAAAATTCAAAAACCAAACAAACAAAAAGGAAACAAGCAAATCCAGCAGCCTGTGGTCTGTTTCCCTGCCCTAGGAATGTAAGGCCAGATTCCAGAAGCCTATGGTGAGGACTGGACGTGATAGCCACATCTTTAATCCAACACATCAGATCCCTGAGTATAAGGCTAGTCAGGGCTACATAGTGAGACACAGTCTCAACAACAACAACAAAAGCCCAAAGTACTAGGTACGCATTTTGGGTAGAACAGTCTAGCTATGGTGCAAAGAATGGATTTAAAGCAGGGTTTTACAAAGGACATTTAGAGGTCAATTCTATTTTTTGTAAATTAACCCAAACTTTCTGTGTAAGCTTAACAGCAGGCTGAACAATGCCAACAGATACCCAGGCAACCACAAAGGCCCTTACAGAGAAAAGTACACTAGCTTCTGATTTAAAGATGGGAAGATGGCTGGGGCCAGGTATGGTAGTACACACCTTTAATCCAGCTCAGGAGGCAGACACAGGAAGATCTCTGTGAGTTCAAGGCCACCCTCGTCTACAGAGCAAGTTCCAGGACAGCCTTCATAGTAAGACCCTGCCTCAAAAAATAAAACAAAACAAACCAACAGAGAAGCTACAGTGGATAGAGAATTAACAGGGGCCTGAACTTTAACAATGGTTACAAGACAGGGAAGCAGAAGTGCTGGGAAACACGCAGTTCAATTGCCTGATTTAGAGAGGAAGGCCATCAGACAGCTCTCTGCTTTCTGGCTTGAGAACTGACTCAGGAATCCAGGAGACCAAGGAAGACGGGAGGGCTGGGAGATTACAGAGCCCTCATGACCTTAGCTTGAAGTCACTCATCAGAAGGACAAAAGGCTGTGCAGTCCAATGCCCGAGTGCTTACCTACAAAGCTCAGGGCCCTGGATTCTATTCCCAGGAAAACCAAAGGAAAAAGGAAGACCTAAACTCTGAGAGGCTGTGACTTCATCTAAAGGAGGAAGAGAGAAGAGGGAGCCTGCAGCTTGTAGGAACCATGATGGTACACATACACACAGGAAAAGAAGTCTCCACAGGCAAGTGAGACAGCAAGGAAAGGACAGAGGCTGTGTGCCCTCCACTTTCCCTTCACTCAATACCCGTCTTTTGACATTAACACAGAACACTCATACTAACCTGACTCAGTTCGCAGGCCTGAGCCTTTAGCTTGAAGTCTCGAATAAATGAATTCTTCTTTTTCCTGAAAGACAACAATCAGAACCCTCTTAGCCAGGTGTTTAGTACATGTCTATATTCTCCAAACTTAGGGAGTGGAGACAGGGGGATTGGGTGGTTAAGGTCATCCTCAGATACAAATTTGAGCCCACCATGCCTACATGAGACCCTGTTTTGAAAAATCAAAATTAAAAAAAAAAATTAAAACAAACAACTCTCTTCTTAGCAGGAGTGGTGGTACACGCCTGCAACCCAGCCACTTAGGAGGCCTAGGCACCCTGGGCAACTTTAACATGACTGCATCTCAAAGTAAAAATTAACGTGGGCTGGAATTATAGCTCATTAGTAAAGCATCTGCCCAGTACAAGGCCCTAGGTTTAACCCCTAGTACCAAAAACAAAAGGAGAAAGAGAATGGTCTTCTCTAGCTTCTTCCCTCTCTCGGCTAAGAGCACAGTGCAGAGAATTTTAGAGGTTTCCTGAGAAACATCACACCTCAAAGCCTGCTTTCTAAAAGATTATCTTATCAAAAACACTGATGACAACTTATGCTAGAGAGGTTGTGGGGAAAGGGAACACTCCTGCATTGCTGGTGGGAATGCAAGCTGGTACAACCCCTATGGATGTCAGTGTGGTGATTTCTCAGAAAATTAGGAAACAACTTTCCTCAAGACCCAGTAATACCACTTTTGGGTATATACCCAAAGGATGCTCAATCCCGTGCCACAAGGACATGTGCTCAACTATGTTCATAGCAGCTTTGTTCATCATAGCCAGAACCTGGAAACAACCTAAATGCCCCTCGACCAAAGAATGGATAAGAAAAATGTGGTACATTTACACAATGGAGTACTACACAGCAGAAAAAAATAACGACAGCTTAAATTTTGCAGGAAAATGGATGGAGCTAGAAAATATTATTTTGAGTGAGGTAACCCAGACACAGAAAGACAATTATCACATGTACTCACTCATATGGTGCAGGAGAATTGACTGTATTCTGTCAATCATGATTTAAATAAATGCTGATTGGCCATTAGCCAGGATGTATAGGTGGGACAACCAGACAGGAAGTAGAGGCAGAGCAAGGAGAATTCTGGGAAGCAGGAAGCTCCCTTGGCATTCCTGCACAGACCACCAAAGAAGCAGGATGTAACCTTACCCACTGAGAAAGGTACTGAGCCATATGGCTAACATAGATAAGAATAATAGGCTATATAAGCTATAAGAGCTAGTACGAAATCTGAGCTAATGGGCCAATCAGTTTATAACCTAACATAGACTCTCTGTGTGATTTTTCTTTGGGGCTTGCCGGCTGTGGGGTAAGGGGCAGGACAGAAACCCCAACAAGCTGGCCTTCATGCTACATTCATAGGTGGTTTTTAAACATAAAGCAAAGAAAGCCAGCCTACAAACCACAATCCCAGAGAATTTAGATGACAATGTGGTCACTAAGAGAGACTTACATAGATATAATCTACATGAGAAGTTGAAAGTATAAAAAGACAAAATCTCCTGAGTAAACTGGGAGCATGGGGACCTTGCAAGAGGATTGAAAGGGGGAGGGGAGAGGCCAGGAGGGGAGCAGAGAAAAATGTAGAGCTCAATAAATATCAATTTAAAAAAAGATTATTTTAAATGCGGGGCGGTGGTGGTGCACGCCCTTAATCCCAGCACTTGGGAGGCAGAAGCAGGCAGATCTCTGTGAGTTTGAGGCCAGCCTGGTCTACAAGAGCTAGTTCCAGGACAGGCTCCAAAGCTACAGAGAAACCCTGTCTTGAAAAACCAAAAAAAAAAAAAGAAAGAAAGAAAAAAAAGATTATCTTGGGCTGGAGAGATGGCTCAGAGGTTAAGAGCACTGACTGCTCTTCCAGAGGTCCTGAGTTCAATTCCCAGCAACCACATGGTGGCTCACAACCATCTATAATGAGGTCTGGTGCCCTCTTCTGTCTTGCAGGCAGACATGGAGGCTGAACACTGTGTACATAATAAATAAATAAATCTTTAAAAAAAAAAAGATTATCTTATGTGTATATGCATGTGTGCCTGTGCACAGCGACTGAGGAGGCCAAAAGAGGGCACTGGATCCCCTGAAACAAGAGTTACAGACAGCTGTGAGCCACCATATGGGTTCTTGGATCTGAAACTGGTCTTATAGAAGATCAGCCAGGCTGGGCGGTGGTGGCACACGCCTTTAATCCCAGCACTCGGGAGGCAGAGGCAGGCGGAGCTCTAAATTCGAGGCCAGCCTGGTCTACAAGAGCTAGTTCCAGGACAGGCTCCAAAGCCAGAGAAACCCTGTCTTGAAACCCCCCCCCAAAAAGGGGGGGGCTGGAGAGATGGCTCAGTGGTTAAGAGCATTGCCTGCTCTTCCAAAGGTCCTGAGTTCAATTCCCAGCAACCACATGGTATGTGGTCTGGTGCCCTCTTCTGGCCTGCAGGCATACAAGCAGACATAATAAATAAATTAATTAATTAATTAAAAAAAAAAAAAAGAAGATCAGCCAGTGCTCTTACCTCTGAGCCACCTCTCCAGAGGCCATCAGAGCTTGTTTTAAACCATCTCAGTCTGGTTAAGGTTTCATGCTAGGTCTGGGCTGTGGTGGCGAATGCCTTTAATCTCAGAACTCAGGAAGCAGAGGCAGGTGGATCTCTGTGAGTTCGAGGCAGCCTGATTTATAGAATGAGTTCTAGGACAGGCTCTAAAGCTACAGAGAGAAACCCTATTTGAAAAACAATAACAACAACAAAACAAAACAAAACAAGTTTTGAGCTTGGTATAGGAAACTTTCCACATAAGCCAGGATGGATTCAAACTGCCAAGTAGTAGAGACTGGCCTTGTATTCCCAATCCAGAGTGCTGGGATAACAGGTGTGTGCTACCACGCCCAGATTGAAAAAGGACTCAAAAACAAGATAGTCAATGGATTTGGGAAGTTGTATCCACAGAATACAACAGAGACTTCATTTATATTTTCTTTTCCAGTAGGATATTTACACTCATTTCTCATGCAGCTTATGAGTAAGTCATTAAAAATCTTGAAGTCTCTTGCTGGGTGGTGGTGGCACACACCTTTAATCAGCACTTAGGAAGCAGAAGCAGGGGGATCTCTGTGAGTTCGAGGACAGCCTGGTCTACAAAGTGAGTTCCAACACAGCCAGGCCTACACAATGAAACCCTGTCTTGAAAACAAAAGAACAAAAAAACTTGAATTCTCATAAGTGACAACCTATCACAATTATTTCTCATAAACAGGAACACCACTGAGGACAGGAACTAGTCCTGGCCAAGGTGTCTTCCACACAGTTACACAGTGGCTTAAAACAATCTTTGATCTCCTAAAGACTTTTATGTTATTTATTTTGAGACAGGGTCTCATTATGTATCTCAGGCTAGTCTGGAGCTCACTAAGACGACCAGGCTGCTAGCAATCTTTCTGACTTTGACTCCCAAGTACTGAGATTAAAGGAATGCAGCACAATACCTGGCTGCTAAAGACATTATTAAAAGAGACAAACTATTCTATAGATTCACATAAACCCCAACAGAATAGCAAAAATGTAAACCCTGAAGATTTAGCGCCCCCAAGTGGCTGAGTGTACTTTGCTTCACTGATCTGAATCCCACACTTACCTTATTAAAGGTCAAATTCTGGTTCGCCCAGAACTGCTGATTCCATTCTTGTGTTTCTTGTCTCAGTTCTCTAAGCCTTTGTTCCAAGGGGGACTCATTTTCAGGAATATGAAAATGAACCGGACGAAGGTTTGAGTATTTATCTGGAGGTCCTATCCAATCATGACAAGACTGTCTTGGAGGGCAGAATCTTGAGACCTTTAATGAAAGACACAGGATTAACATGCAACTAAACCCGCCCCTAGCGTTATAAATTTAACAACCTGCATTTATTCAATGCCCCCATCGGTTTACTCTGTGAAAGACTACAATGTATCCAATAACTTTCCCAACAAAGAGCTATAGTACGAATTTTGTTTGTTTTTCCCCCCTTCGGTTTCTTCAGACAGAATCTAACTATGTGGCCTAGCCTAGATTCATAATGCCTCAGCATCCCAAGTGCTGGTATTACAGGCAAACACTACCACACCTGGCTTAATTTAACATTTTACTGTTCACCAAATGATGCTAAAACAGTTCTACATCCTGACAGAGAAGGCCAGGCCTTTTACTCCACCTAAGAAGCTGCAGCACGGTCACAGCTGGAAGCCAGCCTGGACAATTTAGTACACCCTGCCTCAGAATGACAAGTGCAAAGAAAAGGGCCGAGAACGTGGCTGGTGGTAAGAGTGTTTGCCTAGCACTCCCGAGGCTCTTGGTTCCATTCCCAGTACATCTAAAAGCAAGCAAACAAACAAAGGTGTGTGTGTGTGTGTACACACTTTGGACTTCTCAAGATGCTACTAAGGCCGGGTGGTGGTGGCCCACACCTTTAATCCCAGCACTCAGGAGGCAGAAGCACAAAGATCTCTGAGTTTGAGGCCAGCCTGATCTACGGAGTGAGTTCCAGGACAGCCACAAAGAAACCCTGTCTCAAAAAAGAAAAAAAAGACAATGAAAAAAATCTTTTAAGGCTGCATGCGGGGCATACACCCTTAAACGCTCAGGAGGCAGAGGCAGACAGATATGTGAGTCTGAACTACAGAGTGAATTCCAGATTATTCAGGGCTACATAGTGAGACCTTTTCAAAAAACCAAATGGCAGCTGGAGAGATGGCTCAGTGACTAAAAGTACTTGCTACTCTTTCAGATGACCCAGAAAGCTCACTCTGTGGTTCCCAATCATCTGTAACTCCAGCTCTAAGGGAACCAGACACCTCTTCAGGCCTCAGCAGCACAGATGTCACATAAACTTATTCACTAAAAGGTTTCCTGCCACTGTCCCCTCTGCTCCCAAATAAGTTTCTCAGATGGTGTAGTGAGCCAGATCAAGAACTGAAAAAGTATAACAACAGGTATATTGAGTAAGGCAACTCCTGGGTGGGTTCTCTGGTCCCAGAGATCGAGGCCAGAGAAGTATTGTCCCCAAAGTATAGGGAGATTTTATAGGCTGTAGGCGAGGGGTGATTACACGTCCACCACAAGCTGGGTTTCTGCCTAAATATGGTCCAAAGCTGAACATTTAGAGGGGGGCTTGAGCGGTTGGCAACTTCAAGGGAGGAAGCTGCAATAGCCACCAAGAATACAGAACTGGGCTTTTTCGTGCCTTCCCTTTGTTCAAAGACTCTTGAGTGGGTAGGGTTTGGAGAAAGAGAGAGAGAGGAGAAATGGGACTTTCCAGACTGTGCAGGGGGATTCAGAGGCTACAACTGGACATTCACATACACATAAACATAAAAAATAAATCCTTCAAAATATTTTTAAAAACCAGTGTTTTAATTATATGCTTGGTGTTAGTTCTAATTTATATGTTTGTCATAATATTAATCATCTTTTTTATGGGCATCTTTGTTTTGCCTGCATGTATATCTGTGTGATGGTGTTCGATCCCTTGGAACTGGAATTCACAGAGAGTTGTGAGTCACTATATGGGTGCTAGGAATTGAACCTGAATCCTCTGGAAGAGCAGCCAGTGCTCCTAACCTCTGAGCCATCTCTCCAGCTCAATAGCAGTCATCTTAAAACAAAGAGTGTTCCTGCAAGTCAGGAAAGATGAAGAAACAGCTTATTTTGCAGTGCTTCACATATGCTGAGCAAAAGCACTCTGCCACAAGGAGCCGCATCTCCGGCATCTCCAGTTGTTTTTTGAAACAAGGTTTCTCTGTATAACAGCCCTAGCAGAACTGGAACTAGCTCTTGTAGACCAGGCTGGCTGTCTCTGTCTCCCAAGTACTGGGATTAAAGGCGTGTGCCATCACTGCCTGGCTCTGCTATGTATTTTTAATAGAAAAAAAAAGTGATCTGGGCACTGGGCATAGTGCCCATGTCTGTGACCCCAGCCCTTGGGAGGCTGAGGTAGAAGCCTACTTAAGCCTCTAGGTAAACACATTACCACAGGAACTAGTTTGTCCACACTGCCCCACCCTTGACATTCTGCACCTCTGCCCATGCTACTCCAGATTGCAGCCAAAGCAATCTCTCCTAAACGCTGTTTTTGGAAACTGTGAAGTGAGGCTAGAAATGGCCCAGTGGTCAACAGCACTTGGTGCTCCTACACAGAACCCAAGTTCAATTCCTAGTGTCCCAGCTCCAGATGCATCCGATACCTCTTGCGACTGTGGGTACCTGCACTGTTGTATATATGCCCACACATAACACCCAATTCAAAATAGAAACATTTTAATTTTGAAGTTTATTTTTATGTATATGGTGTTTATCAGTATGTATGCCTAGTACCTGGGGAATCCAGAAGAGAATGTCAGATCCTCTGGAAATGAATTTATAGACAGTTGTGAACAGCTATGCAGGTGCTGAGAATTGAATCTGGGTCCTCTGTAAGAACAACCAGTGCTCTTAACCACTGAACCACCTCACTAACCATAATAAATATTTTTTCTTTGTTTTTATAGTACCGGTATCAAACTCTGAACCCTACCCACTCAAGACATGCACTCTTTCATTGCACCACAGTCCCAGGCTCCAATGGCTTCCTTTGTGCACATGTGTGTATACCTGTTAGTGTGCCGTGTACAGGTGGAGGAGCCATCTCCCCATCCCAGGCCTAACTTCTATCAATCACTCGCCACATACGGTAGTTTTAGATGAGGTGGCATCAACGCATTCAGATGTTCTAAGTAGCAATCAGAAGTCAGGTGTCTTCCTCGATTACTTTCCATACCTAATTACTTGAAATGGGACCGCTCACTGAACCTGAAACTCACCAAATGTGCTAAACTGGCTGCCCAGCCAACAAGCTTCATGGATCTGCCTGTCTCCACGGCCCACCCACCACCAGGATCATAGACATGCTGGGTTTTCACACAGGTGCTAGGGATTCAAACCCATCTTCCTGCTGGTATGGCACATCTCTCTAGCATTCCAAAGGCTTACTTCCCCCGCCCCTTCTTTTTTCGAGACAGGGTTTCTCTGTAGCTTTGGAGCCTCTTCTGGAACTTGCTCTGTAGACCAGGCTGGCCTCGAACACACAGAGATCCGCCTGCCTCTGTCTCCCAAGTGCTGGGATTAAAGGCACCACCACTGCCCGGCTCCCCTTTCTTCATGTTTGTGTGTGTGGTATGTATACATGTGGGTGCACATATGTGCACTGTGCATGCAGAGGCCCAAGGTTGGCACTGGGTGTCTTCCCTTACTGCTCTCACCTTGTAAACTGAAGCAGGGTCTCTCACTGAACTTGAAGCTCGGCTTCAGCTATTCTGGAGCCAGCTTCTTACTCCAGGGATTGTTCTGCTTCCCACATGCTGGGATTACACACAAGCAGTCATACTCATTCAGATTTACATGGATTCCAGGGATCAGAACTCTGATCCTCAGACTTCTGCAGTGAGCACTTCACCACTGAGCTTTCTCCTCAAGCCAGGCTTAACTTAGACTACTCCACCACACATGGCAATTTTGGGTGAGGTGGAACAAAACAGCATGTTCAGATGTCCTGAGTGAGTCAAAAGTTGAGCATGTTCTTCACATCTCCAGTTCTTGGGATCCCAAGGCACTAGCTCTGGAGCGTCTCTAGGTCTACCCACAAAGGCTCAAAGGCTGGGATTGCTGGCAAGTAGAAGGGTTCAGGGTCTTTTTTTTTTAAAGATTTATTTATTATGTGTACAATATTCCTCCTGCATGTACACCTCTATGCCAGAAGAGGGCACCAAACCTCATTACAGATGGTTGTAAGCCACCATGTGGTTGCTGGGAATTGAACTCAGGACCTCTGAAAGAACAGCCAGTGCTCTTAACCTCTAAGCCATCTCTCTAACCCCAGGGTCTTGAGTTCAAACTTCTCAGGAAGCTGAAGATGCAGGTAGGTCAGTGCTAGCGGGAGCAGTAGAAAGCTAAGCTTGGCCAGGGGAGACAGGGAAGGCAAGGGACTGGTGAAGTGCTAACACTGCTGCTGAAGACTGCTGGACACTTCAGGAACCAAGTACAGTCCATACCCGAGAGCCCATGCTGCCCTTCAACCACTTGGTGCAAGGGTTTCATTTTGCACTTCCTGCTTACAGCTTCAAACCCTTACTAGGAGCATTTTCACAAGCTAGAAACATGTTCTTTTCTTCTCACAGACTCTGTCCACATCAGGAAATGTGGGAAAACCACCCCATGTGCACCTTTAGCCCAGTCCTCAGGAGGTTAAAGGCAAGAATTATTCCAGGCCAGCCCGACCTACACAGCTAGTTTCCAAGCCAGCTAAGGAACTACAGTGAGATACTATCTCAGAAAGCAAGGGCTGCCCCAGCAAGCACTCTTCTCCTGTCGTGCATAGCACAGTAAGCCTACAGAGGCGCCAGCAGGACAGTGGCTTCTCCAGACAGATCTACTGGCGTCAAATCACCCGCTTCCACAGATGAACCTGTGTAAGAAAAGTTCCAGGCATCCTGTTTTGCACAACACCTTGAGAGATTTTTATCTTTGACTATGATGGGTTAACTCCTCTGCTTTTGCTACATGAAAATACTTGTGTCTTTGTTCACCATGCAGGAGCTATTAGGAAAGAAAGCAAGAGGCTTGGGGAAGGGAAAAAAAACTCTTTTGTAAAAGAAGTCTCCCTTTGTAGAGTGAATAATTACTATAATTTAAGTTCTTACAGTATAAGAACATAATGCCTAGCTTCCTGAAACGTGGACAGGAGGGCTGTGAGTGGGAGGGGAGACTCCTCCTGGGCCATGTACCCTGCAGGGAGTCAGACAAGAATCCAACATTTGCAAGAGGCAGCCAGCCTAACAGTTCTGCCCTCTGTTTCTTACTCCCTCCTCCCACAGCCCAAAGCCACAGTGGGAGATGGGACAACAGAGAGTGTGCACATTTGTCTGAGTGTCCTGCTTTCCAAGGCTCCTCTGAGAGCTCAAAGCCTTCAGTGGATTTAGGATCCCCAGTCCCGTGCTACAGAAGAAAGGTGCTACATGAAACCAGCTGGGCAGTGGTGGCGCACGCCTCAATCCCAACACTCAGGAAGCAGAAGCAGGAGGATCTCTGTGAGTTCGAGGTCAGCCTGGTCTATAGAGTGAGTTCTAGGACAGGCTCCAAAGCTACACAGAGAAACCCTGTCTCAAAAAAGCAAAAAACAAAAAACAAACAAACAAATGAAAAACCCCAGCACACCAAATTCAGCCAACACAAAGCCTAGCCCATCAGACACGCAAAGGTTTAATACTAAAAAGAGCAACAGGCACAGAACCTATCTTGACTGCCATCTGCAAGGCGAAGCAGACATTAGGACCATAGCAGGAGTCTCCTCCCTGGAGTCCTCCGGTCTACTGCTTTCTTACCTGTGTCTTTCTTACCATCTCCAGATCCAAGGTCTGCTTCGCAGGTAGGCACTGCGGTGCTGTCTGTCTTGAGGTTACTACTGATATGATAACATACCATGACCAAAATCAACTTGGGTTTATTTCACTCACAGTCCATACAGCAGCTTATTATCAATAGTAGTGAGGGCAGAAACCAGGAACCTGTGGCAGGAGCTGATGCAGAGGCCACAGGATGCTGTTTACAGGTTTGCTACACATGGCTTGCTCAACCTGCTTTCTTACAGAACCCAGGACCACCAGCACAGGAATGGCCACACCTATGGCTGGGCCCTCCCCCATCAATCACTAATTACTTAAGGCTGATCTTAGGGAGGCACTTTCTTAATTGAGGTTCCCTCCTCTCATTTGACCTTAGTTTGTAATAAGGGGACATAAAACTATCCAGCACACTGTCTAAGGATCTTATTGGTGGTTTTCTGCAATTCCCAATTCCTCTTAAAAGTTAGGCGCCCTGGAGGTGCTCTCCTCAAGAGGCCCAGTCTCAAGCTACAGATTCAGTAAACTCCTTTTTGCATTGCGGGGGGGGGGGGGCGGTTAAGCCTGTTTTTCTTGCATGGCCACCTACAAACACTGAGGAACACGGATTACTGTATGAAACCCTGCCTACAGTCACCTGTGTGCTAAGTATTCTGTGCCTCTGGTACCTCAGAGACCCACACAGGAAACACCAGCCATTACAAACACATGGCTCCATTGATGCTTCAGCAACACATCACAAGGGCATGGCTTTCAGAACTGCAGAGGTGGCTTCATCAAGGGCTCCATCTGTGTCCATGTGCAGTACCTCAAGTTGCCCTTTGTTACTCCAAAAAATATCAAACTGGCCTGTTCTTTGAAAACTCAGGCCCAAAGGTCTGGAATGTTTTCCTGGTTGCAGAAAAGTTTAAACCACAATAAACAAACTCCATAATAAGAAAGGGCAGGCTGCTTTGGGTTTTTTTTTTTTTTTTGGTTTTTTTTTTTGGTTTTGGTTTGCTTTGTTTGTCAGAGTTTTTCTATGTAGCTCTGGCTGTCGTGGAACTTGCTCTGTAGACTAGGCTGGCCTCAAACTCAGAGATCTACCTGCCTCTGCCTCCTGAGTGCTGTACCACCACTGTCCAACAACATTTTATGAAGTTAAAAGTGACTTTTTTTTCTTGAGAAAGGATTTCTTTCTTTCTTTTTTTTTTTTTTTTCTTTTTGAGACAGGGTTTCTCTGTAGCTTTGGAGCCTGTCCTGGAACTAGCTCTTGTAGACCAGGCTGGGCTCGAACTCACAGAGATCCACCTGCCTCTGCCTCCCGAGTGCTGGGATTAAAAGTGTGCACCACCACCGCCCGGCAAGAAAGGATTTCATGTAACCTCAGAATTCTATGTAGCTGAGGCTAGCTTTGAACTGTTTCTCCCACTTTAGCTTCCCAAGTGATAGGATTATGGGCATGATCCACTATGCCTGGCTGACTAACAGTTTTGAGGAATGCCACAGCAGCAATGGTATATCATGTCAGAGGAGGCCATGGTTCCAGCAACAGGACAACAGGCCTATTTGGTGTACAATTATTCATTTATTTTTTGTGTAAATGATGTAATAATGTAAATGTCCTATACCTCATTAAACTTTTACCCTTGGACTGGAGAGATGGCTTGGGTATGAAGAGTATTTAGCTACTCTTCCAGAAGACCCAAGTTCAATTCCCAGCACCCACATGGGGGCTGTGATAGTCTGAATGTAATTGGCCCCCATAATCTCATAGGGTGTAGCACTATTAGGAGGTGAGGCTTTGTTGGAATAAGTATGGTTTTGTTGGAAGAAGTGTGTAACTGTGGAGGCAGGCTTTGAGGTACATTGTTGCCGGAGGCTGTTTATTCGTTCCGGCTGCCCTGACCTAAATAATCACATAGAAACTATATTATTTGCAATACTGTTTGGCCAATAGCTTAATCATATTTCTAGCTAGTTCTTACATCTTAAATCAACCCATTTCTATTAATCTGTGCATCAACGCAAGGTCATGGCTTACCGGCAACACGTTTGTCTCCTCAGGCGGCTACATGGTATCTTACTGAATCCGCCTACTCTCTCTATGTACCTTTTCCAGCCTGGCTATATTCTGTTAAGCCACTGGCCAAAGCAGCTTCTTTATTAGTCAATGGTATATAGAGGGGAATCCCACAACACCTGCCCTTTTCTGCCTAAATAAAAAGGAAGGTTTTAACCTTAGCATAGTAAAATTACATATAACAAAACAGGTATCAAGCAAGAATTACAGTTATGGGGCTGGAGAGATGGCTCAGAGGTTAAGAGCACTGGCTGCTCTTCCAAAGGTTCTGAGTTCGCCACCCAGCAACCACATGGTGGCTCACAACCATCCAAGATGAGACCTGGTGCCCTCTTCCGGCCTGCAGGCATAATAGAACATTGTATACATAATAAATAAATCTTTTTAAAAAAGCCGGGCAGTGGTGGCCCATGCCTTTAATCCCAGCACTCGGGAGGCAGAGGCAGGCAGCTCTCTGTGAGTTCGAGACCAGCCTGGTCTACAAGAGCTAGTTCCAGGACAGGCTCCAAAGCTGCAGAGAGACCCTGTCTCGAAAAACAAAAAAAATCTTAAAAAAAAAAAGAATTACAGTTACAATATTTATATCTACTTTATCTTTTATTGTAACTAAGGAAAACTAAACTATCTATTCTTCAACACCATCAAAGACAGCAGAAGGATACAATATTACCTAAGTCATCAGGAAGTGCATTGTAAGCAACTTTCAAAACTCTAGAATTGACAGAGCCATTTCACTGCCTGGACAGTCACCCAAAGTTCTTCTGTACCATTGGGGTATCCATCTTCAGCCTATAGGCCCATAGTATCCAGTAGATTTTTCCACGAAGCAGGAAATTTCAAAGACAAGTACCACCTACATTAGCAGTTTGTCAGTCCTTTCTTCTGTGTCCTATAGAATATCTGGAAGACTCTTTCATGAAGCAGGAACCCTGAAGGGCTGTCTCACCTTCAGGCAAGTTCAGCAGGTATTTTTCTGTGGGTTCCACTTGTCCAGTTCATACAGCATAACATCAAGCAGTCCAGGCAAGAGCAGTTTCTTGCCCAAATGGCTAGCAAACTCCATAAGGAGCCTCTTCGATGCCCATCTTCCTCTTGAAGTAGATTGGTGCTCCCAGGAGCAAATATGTCTCATTGTCATAAAAGTTCTTAAAACATTTTAAATGCCATATTCTGAAGGTCTCTGAAAGATTTGAAGAATACCTATCTAACTGAAATATATATATATGTATCTAGAAAACCTAACTAACATGACTACAAGCTTGACTATTATATTTCTTAATTATATATTACATTTTTTAAATGAGCTGCACAAACACAGTACCTTAATCAAGAGCAGAAATATATATATAACAAAATTGATTTTAAATTTGTATCAGTAAACCAAGATCCATATCTATGCAAAGTATTGATCTCTATATCAGTGTATGTGTATATATGCATATATATATATATATATATGCTCAAGCCATGCCTAGTATGAGTTCACTTCCTGTTGCCTGCAGATGTAGAACTCTCAGCTACCTCTCCAGCACCAAGTCTGCCTGCTCACCATCATGTCCCACCATGATGATAATAGACTGAATCTCTGAACTGTAAGCCACCCTATTAAATGTGTTCCTCTGTAAGACTTGCTGTGGTCATGGTGTCTCTTCACAGCAACAGAGAACCTAACTAAGATAGGGGCTGACTGTCATCAGTAACTCCAGTTCCAGAGGATTCAACACACTATTCTAGCATCTACAGACTCTGCATGCACAGACATTGACACAAGTAAAACACCTAGACACATAAAATTACCTCCTAGCAGAGCATGGTGATGTACACCTTTATTACCAGCACTCAGGAGGCAGAGGCAGGTGGCTCTCTGAATTTGGGACTAGCCTGGTCTACATAATGAATTTCAGGACAGCCAGGGCTACACAGAGAAACCCTGTCTCAACAACCAATAACAACAACAACAACAAAAACCAAACAAACAAAGCCCAAACAAAAAGCAACAAAAATCACCCTTAAAAATAACCGGGGCTGCTGATGTGGCTCAGTCCTTAGCACTGAGTAACACCTCCTGATGAACACCATAATCACAGTACTGGGAAGATGGAGGCAGAGATGAGGAGGTCAAGGTCATCCTCAGCTACACAGCAAGTCTGAGGTCAACCTGGGATACACAGGACTGCACACACAAAGACAAAACTAAAAAGCAACTAGTACAGGGCTAGAGATATGGTTCAGCGGTTAAGAGCACTGCCTGCTCTTCCAAAGGTCCTGAGTTCAATTCCCAGCAACCACATGGTGGTTCACAACCATCTGTAATGAGAACTGGTGCCCTCTTCTGGCCTGCAGGCATGCATGCGGGCAAACCACTGTATACTTAATAAATAAGTAAATCTTTAAAAAAAAAGCAACTAGTACAAAGAGACCGGAAATGAAGTTACATGGGTCCCAAATGTGGGTCTCCTTAAAGCAAGACAGCTAAAGAAAAATATGCAGAATAAGTTAGTATAGAATTTATTTAATTGAAGAAAAGGTTTGCAATGTTCCTTTTTAAAATGTTATTTGTTTGTTTTTGATTTTTCAAGACAGGGTCTCCTTGTTTAGATCTTGCTCTGTAGAGCAGGCTGGCCTCAACCTCAGCCATTTGCCTGCCTCTGCCTCACAAATGCTGGGATTAAAGTGACAGTGCCATGCCCAGCCACAATGTTACTTCTTAGACTTGCTATTTACGGAGTGTCTTTGCAAGGCAACCTCCCATCTTACAAGCACTCAATAGTTCAAGAAACAAGAAATGTAGTAAGACATAAACTGCCCTTAGGCAAAACTGTTTTCTTTTGTGCCACCTAATATCATAATGGGACATTTTGATCCTAAAAAAGCACAGTATCGGCAGTCAGTGTAGAACTGGCAAGTTCTGGCTCATAATTAGCTCCCCTAGCTGGTTATCCCCACCGCTGCCTTCCAAAGGATGAGCAGCACAGGCTTCCACGTGACTACAAAAGGCTCAGGCGTTACCCTGAGGACCCAGACCCTGAGGAATATTTACTTTTTGTTTGCTTTGTTTTGTTTGAGACAGGGTCTCATTCTATGGAGACCAGCCTGCCTTGTGAGTTAAAGGGGTTCAGTCCCCACACCCCCCCACACCCCTAGCAAGACTCTTCAAAGACTTCTCCTTGCTGATCTTTTTTCCAGCATTAGTTCACCAGATAGGCTAGGAAAGGTCAGGCAAGATGGCTCAAAGGGTAAAAAAAGCATTTCATGTGAGGGCCTGAGTTCCACTCCTGGAACCTACCATGGAAGGAGTGACAGGTCTCCAGAAAGCTGTCCTCTCAACTCCAGAGCACACATATCACACTCAATTTAAAAACAAACAAAAAAAGTAAATGAATGAATGCCAGGGAACGTCTCACCCTGAGAAAGCTCTTGGCTTAGTTACATTTTCCCTCCGAAAGCATGTTCAGACACCTGCTTTATTTTTTCTGCCCAAGGACTAAAGTTCTGTTCTCTAGGGACAGAAGTGAAGGATTGCTTGTTTCTTGTGCCAGGGAACTGAGCCAGCCACCAGGAGCCTAGGCAACAAATCTAAACTGTAGACTAGACAGAACTTCAAAGCCGCAGTTATAATAAGTGTGCTAAGAAACACAGCGTAACAGAAATGAAAATTCACACACCAGGCACATTTTGAAATTTTTAATTATCTCCCTTTTTTTTCCTGTTCTCCCTTAATTATTGCTTAAACAAAGCTCTCCAGACTCTGTCATTAGCATGATGGCAAATGAGGTGTTAGTAGCCATATGCCCTGTTTAATGTTTTATCTGAAGTCAACATTTTCATCTGACTGATAGGCTCAAAACGTAGGCCTCTTTTAAACAAATCTCCACTCCCAAAGTGCAAATGATTAAAAAGAAAACAAAAAAAATCCCGAAAAACAAAAACCCAACCTGCTGCCTTTCTTTCTTTCTTTCTTTCTTTCTTTCTTTCTTTCTTTCTTTCTTTCTTTTTTTTTTTTGGCCACATCTCATCTCGGGATGCCTTTCTTTCTTGTTGCAGACATACACTGTGGGATCTTTGACGTTACGTGCATTATTTGCAAACAACGTGAAGTTTATAAAGGTGGGAGCCACCGTTTTAAGACGAATACTAATCTTCTTAACGAAGCGGGAATGAGAAAATACACACTTCAAGAGTCGAGTAAATATAAACAGTAATTAACTTCGGGAATAAGCAAGGTTCGCACTCTCCATAGCGGGTCCGCTACAAAAATTAGCCCGCGGGGTAGACGCAGGCGTCGCGGGGGATGCTCAGGCCTCCCTCCCTGTCAGCGTCCCGGGGCGTCCCGCTTACCCGGCTGGACGCAGCATCCCTGCGCTCCGTCCCGCGTTCACGGGCCAGCAGACCAACACCGCCAGAGAAAGAACGGCAGAGATACGGGCGAATCGCTTCGCTTCCGGCCCGCAAGGCCGCCATGACCCCAGCGCTCTAGATTGCGCGACGCACGTCAGAATCGCGACAGTGGAAAGGTCGGCTTTACGGCAGCGCGCAAAGGCTGCGGCGACGCGCGGCGAGGCCGCGGGGCCAATCGTGCACATTCCGAGAGAAAGACCACGGCGGCGGGCGGCGGACGGGACGCGGCGAGGCGAAGTTTTCCCCGGCCTCGGAGCTGTGTGGCCGGATCCGCGAGGGCGGTGACAACGCTGCGGAAGCGAAGGTGAAGGAGCGCGATGGCGCGTGCGGCACAGGTGAGCGCAGCGCGGGGGTGCGAGCTTCGTTCTCCCCGGTCGGGCGCTTCGCCGCCCCCGCCCCGCGCCCATTGTGAGGTCAGGCGGCGGCGCGTCGGGCCCGGCCGAGACGCCCCGGAGCGGCCGCCGCGGCCAGTAGCTGCCGCCGCCGCCGCCGGCCCCTTCACCGGCCGCCCGGGTCAGACCTAGCCGGGAAGGGCGAGGGGGATGCCGCTGGGGGCCCCGCTCCGGTGCCGCTCCCCCACCTCGCCGCCCTTCGCGGCAGCCAAGACCGCCGCCACGCACACCTCGCCGGGGTAAAGCGCTGCGAGGGCCGGGCCCGGACCCTCCCCGGGGGCTGACTGAGTTCGGTGGCCTGCTCGCCGGAAGTGAGCTGTCCGAGAGACACCTAAGAGCGTGGGAAACGCTCCAAGCAAGCTTACGGGGAGGCGAGTGACCGAGTTCATTGCAGTCACGTTTTTGCGGGGGTCGGGGGGTTGGAAGTTGCTTAGTTCCCTTTCTGAAAAGAAGGTTGTCCCCTGGCAGAATGGTGGTCCTGTTTGGAAGAGCCACTGTTAACTTCCACAAGGGCACCCAGCCGGTTCCGTAACCTAGTTTAGGGTGCCGAGATCCGAGGAAACGGTGTTGCTGCTAACCTGATGGTCAGGCTAGGATGAAAGTGTGTGCAGCTCACTTTCTTATTGAAGACAGAGTTCACAGGCCAGACATCTACCCCACACTGGACCCTGGGTAACTTCTGTCTGTTCTGAAAACCCCTGCCATGGTCCCCTGTATTCGGTTTGCTTTTGATTCATTGTCTCGCTAAGTAGCCCAGGCTGACCTTTAACTCTCCCCCGTCTCCCCCTCGCCAGGCGTGTAGGCATGCGCCAGCACTCCCAGCTTGGTTTGTTTTGCTCCTGTTAAACTGCTTTTAGGAGAGAGTTGACATGTCACGCCTTCTCTTTCCTCAAGTGTGTCCTTTAAGTCTATACGATGACAAAACCTTTGTGTGATTTGTACATGCCCACGTGCCAGAGTTCACCTCACCCCATCATTTTTGTGGTGTCCTTCTATTTTGTTTTTTAGGCTTTTTTTTTGTTTGTTTTTTAGGTTTTTTTGTCCTGAAGCTCCTCAATTAGGCGAGGCTAGCTAGCCAGTCAGTGAGCCGCAGGGGTCCAGCTATTTCTGTCTCCCTGGCACTGGTCGTAAAAGTATTGCATGGCTTTTATATTTTATTTTATGTGCATTGGTGTTTTGCCTGCATGTTTGTGTGTGCACCACATGTGTGCCTGTAGAGGCCAAAAAAGGGAATCAGATCCCATGGAACTGGAGTTGCAGGTGGCTGTGAGCCACCTTTTGGGTGCCGGGAATTGAACCCAGGGCCTCTGGAGAGCATCCAATGCTCTTAACCACTGAGCCCTCTTTCTAGCCCCTTCCCTGACTTTTTTATATGTGTTCTGGAGCTCCAACTTGGGCACTTGACTGACAGCTATCTCCATAGTGCCATCAGCCCTTTTAAAAAGTGTGCCTTTTAAAAGCGAGTTTAGAATGGGTTGATCTTATTGTCCTGCAGAGACTGTAATAAGTTACTCTTGCTATCTTTTAGTGCTTGTGAAACTGAACACAGAAGTATGGATATGGGAAACCAACACCCTTCTATTAGTAGGCTTCAGGAGATCCAAAGGGAAGTAAAGAATATAGAGCAGCAAGTGGTTGGCTTCAGTGGCCTGTCGGATGACAAGAATTACAAGAGACTGGAGAGGATTCTGACGAAACAACTTTTTGAAATAGACTCTGTAGATACAGAAGGGAAAGGAGACATTCAGCAAGCTAGGAAGAGGGCAGCACAGGAGACAGAACGCCTTCTCAAAGAGCTGGAGCAGAATGCAAAACACCCACACCGCATTGAAATCCAGAACATCTTTAAGGAAGCACAGGCCCTTGTGAAAGAAAAGATTGTGCCCTTTTACAGTGGAGGCAACTGTGTGACTGACGAGTTTGAGGAAGGCATCCAGGACGTCATTCTGAGACTGACGCGTGTTAAAACTGGAGGGAAGATCTCTTTGAGGAAAGCAAGGTACCATACACTAACCAAGATCTGCGCAGTGCAAGAGATTATTGAAGACTGCGTGAAGAAGCAGCCTTCCCTGCCACTCTCTGAGGATGTGCATCCTTCTGTTGCCAAGATCAATTCTGTGATGTGTGAAGTGAACAAGGCCAGAGGCACTCTGATCGCACTTCTGATGGGCGTGGACAGTACTGAGACTTGCAGGCACTTATCGTGTGTGCTGTCAGGGTTGATTGCTGATCTAGATGCTTTGGATGTGTGTGGGCGTACAGAGATCAGGAATTATCGGAGGGAGGTGGTGGAAGATATCAACAAATTACTGAAATATCTAGATTTAGAAGAGGAAGCTGACAATACACATGCATTTGACCTGGGACAGAACCATTCCATTCTAAAAATAGAAAAGGTCCTCAAGAGGATGAGAGAAATAAAGAATGAACTTCTGCAGGCACAGACCCCTCCTGAATTATACCTGAGCTCCAAGACAGAACTTCAGGGCTTGATCGGACAGCTAGATGAAGTGAGTCTTGAGAAAAACCCCTGCATCCGGGAAGCCAGGAGAAGAGCTGTGATTGAAGTGCAGACCCTGATCACGTACCTGGACCTGAAGGAAGCACTAGAGAAGAGGAGGCTGTTCCCTTGCGAGGAGACCCCCCCCAACAAGGCTGTGTGGGGTGTCCTTGGAAACCTGTCAGAGATCCAGGGCGAAGTCCTCTCATTTGGTGGAAACCGAACTGATAAGAACTACATCCGTCTGGAGGAGCTGCTGACCAAACAGTTGCTGGCCCTGGACGCCGTTGACCCCCAGGGAGAAGAGAAGTGTAAGGCCTCCAGGAAACAGGCTGTGAAGCTGGCCCAGAACATCCTCAGCTACCTGGACCTGAAGTCCGACGAGTGGGAGTACTGACGGACCAGGACCTACCTGATCTTGCCGGTTCGCACTTTATCTACTTTTAGAGAGCTTTCAGCTCATGGAGCCTAAATGTAATTTCTATGTGCATATTCAATCTCAGTATTTATGATTTAATCAAATTATATTCAGTATTTCTGCTGCTTTTGATGTTGCAAAACAAATATCATTATAGCACATTAACTTTTCCATCTGGCTCATTATCCTGGTTTGTGTTGATTTTGTGTGTTTTTAATGGGAACATGAAAAGGGCAGCATTCCTAATTTTTAAACGGGTTGTGCAAGCATTAAATGCAGAATTTGAGAGTCTAACTCTAGGTAAACTTAGGGGCTGAATGGGAATAAAGACCAAGTACCAAAACAGTACAGAGATGTTTTATTATGCTAAACAAAACTGGGCCTTTTTAAAATTACATGGCTTGTTTGGTCCTTCCTCATCTTATATAGGGTGGGGTTTTTGTTGGGATGGTTTGTTTTTTCATAAACATTTTTGTTGAGCAAAAATTGTTCCCTTATGCTTTTCATTTTAGAGGTGGGGAATCTTGTGTACAACACACAAAAAATGAGACCTAACAACCAAAAATTTGAGACTGCTTGAGAAATGGAAAAAACATCAGTTATTCAATACCTTCAAGTTACTTTTGCTTGTGAGATCTCAACTAAAATTTTCCTTCTCAGTTAATAAGGATAGTGAACATTTAAATGAAGGCAGTGGACCATTAGAGAACCATTGCTGTCTCCCTATAACCGGAGGATGAAACCTGTAGTGGCTACGTCAGGTCACCAAAGCTGACGAGGAGCATCTGTCTGTAGCATAAATGAGATGGGTTCCTTTGTCGGTCACAGCTGTGAAATAGAATGCCTGTTAAACATGACATCATTTACACCATGATACCAGAGACTTGGTATTCTTGGGGGACGGGTCTCTGCAGCTGTCAATAACTGCTGCTGGCACCCCAAATATCACCTGTACCTAATTGGAGTGAGGCTGTGGGGTACCTGATGATATTGACATAAGGACTCCTCTTTTGCCTGAAAGTTCATTAGAACCTGTTGGGTATATAAAGGGTTTTATTATTTGGTTTTTTCCTTCTGTGTCTTTCTGTGAATATTTTCTACATATCCGACATTATGGTTATCTATCAATGCAGACAAAGAATCCCCAGAATTCTGCAGTGCCTTCACAATGTGGTGCCAGCACCCTTACTAACAGACCCCATGCCATATCCCACTTCATTACATGACCCTCTGACAGCCAACCTCAGCGCACTGTCTCA
This sequence comes from Ondatra zibethicus, assembly GCA_004026605.1. Lineage (NCBI taxonomy): Eukaryota > Metazoa > Chordata > Mammalia > Rodentia > Cricetidae > Ondatra > Ondatra zibethicus. Next base: position 39,132 of record PVIU01000975.1, read on the forward strand.
TAGAACAGGAGGTCCCCGGGCTTCTGGCAGTGAGTCCTCCCCGCTAAAGTCCCTAGAATCCTCCATTTGGCCAAAGCCGTGTGATTACTGGTCCTCTGCGTCATGGCTGTAGAACATTCTTCAGGTCTGACTGCAGGTTTTTAAACTGAACTCTCTGGGGAATCAGTACATGAAAGTCCTTTCAGGTGCACCTTTCACGGGGTTACTTTAATTCTTTAACTTTGTTTCTGAGGGTTACATGTCAGCCTTTCTTCTCAAAGTGTTCATTGTCCTGTTGAAGCAGATTTTTGTCTCTTTAAAGTGGTTTTCTATGACCTGCCAAGACACCCCACACTGCTGAGCTTGGAGCCTGCTAAACACAGGAAGCACCTCCCCCCTCAGTGGGATTCCACATGGATCCTTTTGTTCCTGGAGGTGGAGGGATAGACTTCAGCTCCTGTTACAGTTCCTTGGGCCCAATTATCTCAAAGAACACTAGCAAAGTTCAGACTGATTGCTTGTCCCTCTTGGGATCCATGTGTGTCATTATGGCTGCTTCCTGGACTCTATTAACTTGGGCTCTCCACTGTAGTAAGTAGTTCCATGCACATATGTGAAGAGATTGCAGCAAGTGAGAAGCAAGGTCTTTGTCAGCATTAAACCATGTCATCCCTGCTTCTGAAAAGAAAGAAATACCTGGGAATATTCACTATCTTCCCTGAGGTTCGGGTAGCTTTGCCTTTAGTTCATTCTTTGCTCACCTAGATGAGTCTTATGACAAAGTCACTTAAAATAAATGGGACAAATGTGTCTACTCAGTTCAGTTTAATGCTTTATTTTGCTTTTCAAAATACCTATAGGTTAACTGTAATGAAGTTCAACCAGTTTTTTTCATTTGTAAATTTTTTTTCTGTTTTAATTTGAAGCTGATTTTGAACTCTTGACCTGCTTGTCTCTATCCCCTAAGTGTTGGTATCACAGATGTACCCTGTCACACTTGGCTTCTTGCTGCTTTAATGTAACGTCCCTGGGTTGTTTTTTGGTTTTCTGAACCTCAGTTATTCTGTACATGCAAATTGGTTTTGGGGGTGGTTTTTTTTTGTTTGGTTGGTTGGTTGGTTTTTTGAGAGTTTCACTATGTAACCCTGGCCTGTTCACACTTGCTATGATCCTTCTGCCTCAGCTTTGAGAATATTAAGATTACCAGTATATGCCACCAGAGCTGACCGTAAAGGCCGTGCCATTTTTAACTGATTGGATTATTTTCCTTAATTGCTAAATAGGCTAGAGAGATGGTTCAGTGGTTAAGAGCACTGACTGCTTCTTCAAAGGACCTGAGTTCAATTCCCAGCCCCACATGGCAGCTCACAACTGTCTGTAACTCTAGTTTCAGGGGCTTGAACACCCATGGCAAAACACCAGAGCACACAAAATAAGAATAAATAATGCAGAAACATCTCCCTGTGGTTTTGATGCGTAATCTGCAATCCAGAAGTGTTTCCAGTACACTAGTTCCCACCTCATCACTATTGACTGTGTGACTATTGTATTAGGGTGTCTAAAATAATATTTTCTTGACAGAAACACATTAGCTTACCCCTCTTAATTATTACTGAAATAAACCAAAGCTCTTAGCTCTACTTGCTGAGGAAAAAGGATATGAATCCAAAGTGTTGTGTTCTCTGCTGGCCACTACCTACCTTCTGCCTATTCCCTCATGTTCTGTGTGACTTTGGGGGAGGAACCCTTTATGCCCTGGTGAGCCAGGCAACTTCTTAAGAGTTAACCATAGTACTGTATGGAGGTAAGGGCCTTGGCTAGGTCCCTAGACCTAGCTTATGATGGGCCTGGCTTCTTTGTTAGACAGGAGTTGACCTTGCAGGAATGAGAAGATTGCAGATCTGTACTAGAAAGATCTTCCTGAGACAGATCATCCTGGAGAAGAAAGCTCAGCCTGTCTGTGCCCCCCAAACATGTGCCATACCCCCTCTACCAGTGGAGGGTGGGCTCTGGCCTTGGTCCAGGTCTAGAATCAGATAGCTATACAGTAGTGGTTCTCAACCTTCCTAATGCTGTGACCATTTATTACAGTTCTTCATGTTGTGGTGACCCCCAACCATAAGATTATTTTTGTTGCTACTTCATAACTGATTTTGCTACTGTTATGAGTCATGATGTAAATATCTGGTGTGCTGCCCCTGTAAAAGGTCATTCGACTCCAAAAGGAGTTGAGAACCATTGCTCTAGGAGATAAAGGGTATGGAATTGGCCACCCTGGGATCTGGAAGCCCAGCAGCCCCACAGGACAGTTGAGCATGGCACAAGAGTTTCCTGGAGCAGGGTAACACCCAAGCAAGCTTGTACAGGCCCCAGTCCAGTCCGGAAGCAGGACTGGGTTCCACCCTTCCTGGTTGGGACGTGTCTAAAGCCATCTATTTCCCGTGCTATAATTAGATCCTTTCCTGGTTAAGCTACCATTACCTTCCTATGGGCCAATGCAGTGTTTCACTTGCATTCTAAGTTAGAACCTCCTGCTGCAGGTTTAGTCCTATCCATAGATGGTCACTCAGTCACATGACCAGTAGGAAGGCAGGACAATGAAGTGCAGATCTATATAAACTAATTTACCTGGGGCAGGGTGGTGGTGGTGCACACCTTTAGAAGCAGGTGGATGGATCTCTTGGATTCAGGTCAACATAGAGAAACCCTGTCCCAAAAGAACAACAGATTTACCTGGGAAGTCAGAGCAGTGGCTAGTGTGTAGTCCCCCAAGAGAGGATGATTCCACCAACTTAAGGCACAGCATGGCTATCAGGCTTGGGACAGCTCCCACTGTAAGAACTGGCCAGGGAGTTGGTTAGACAACACTCCAGTAAGCCAGGGTTCACATCGCGGTTCTGCCTCTGCCAAAGTTAGAGCTACTGGTGAGCTTCTTAAACTTGGGCAGCTGGAGGGTTAGTCGGTGTCACACTTCAGGGTGAGGGGCCAGGTGATTCATGAATAGAACATTTAACTGCAGCGTCACATTGCTCCAAGCTATTGAGTCGACATCTGAAACACGATGTGGCTTGCCTGCTGTCTACTGTCTTCCAGCTGTGAGTCAAACCTGCAGAAGTTACCCCAACGTGAAGTTCGTGTCTGACTACTCAGGATGCATGGACCTTTCCAGATGGGCCTCAGGCTGCCCGTCCATCCCACTGACCTTCACTCTTCTTGGCTCATTTCACTGGGTACAGAAAAGCTTCTGAATACTTAAGCATTTCCTGCAGCTGCCTGTTGCTGGTTGTCTCCAATCTCACGCTCTGCAGTGCAGTCCTTTGAGGTCCTAAGACGTGGACCTGGGTAGTTAGTCCTGAGTGAGCAGAAGTGAGAGTCATGGACAGCCAGCCTGTTTGTAGGATGGGCCCTGTTGCTTTACTCCACACTGCCTCTTCCCATCTTGGCCTGGAGGTGTCTCTGCCTTCACCATTCTAGTACTGGCTTGCTTGTCCCTGGCCATGATGCCTCACCTTTCAGGTACATGGCCTTTGTACTGTAGCCCCAGGGCCTTGTGGGAACAGACACATGCCTGTGGGGTGAGCTGTTCTTTAGGGTGGTGTCTTGGTACTTGGCAGGCACTCAGAAGATGTTTGCTGAATAATTAGGTAGAGAAGAGGTTTGATTGGCCCTTCATGCTGCTTCAGAGAATTTCCAGAGTGCAAATGACCTCCTCTCTGGCATCATCTGTCAGGAGCTCTGGTGGGATGCCAAGTGCCCCATGTGCATAAGTCCCTCAGACATGCTAATGGGGACAGGTGACCTCCAGGGCTGACAGTCTCACCCTGCCTCTGGTGCAGCTACCTCACTATGCAGTGTTGGGTTCTGGCCTTAAAACTCACCTATAAGGGGTTGGAGAGGAGGCTCAGAGGTTAAGAACATTGACAGTTCTTCCAGAGGTCCTGAGTTCAATTCCCAGCAACCACATCTCACATCTGTAATAAGATCTGGTGCCCTCTTCTGGGCCTGCAGGGAATCATGCAGGCCGAACACTGTATACATAATTAATAAATATTAAAAATAAAAAATAAACTCACCTAGAAAAACTCAAGTCTGTGCCTTGACCCCCACACACACACACACAAAACCATCGCTGTTTTCAGGGGCTGGGGTGATCAGGGAGGGACTGTGTCAAAGCTACCCTATTTAAGACTGATTCCATGGCTGGGTGGTTGTGCTACATGCCGTAATTTCAGCAATGGGGGGAGAGGGGCAGAGGCAGGAGCATCTCTGTGAGTTCGAGGACAGCCTGGTCTACATAGTGAGTTCCAGAACAGCCAGGGCTACACAGAAACCCCATCTTGGAAAACCAAGAGGTGAGTGGGAGAAACTGATTCCAAAGGGCAGGAAATGGCTTGGTGTACAGAATTATTGAACTGGGGTGCAGGAGAGGGCACAGAATAACCAAGTCTCTGGGAAGACCAGGGTGTCAGGAAGGGTCAAAGTATCAGTGAACCCCTCAAGGGCCTGCACCCTGGGATGAGGACCTGCCATGCAGGGTCATGTGTGGTCGAGAAGTCTGGGGAGGCTTTCTGGAAGAGAGCAACACCTGTTAACTTCAACTGTGTGAAGTTTGTGCTCTGCTGGAGAGAGCTAGCCCAGAGCCACTGTGGCTTCAAGACCAAAGTCGTGACCATATTGCCATACCCAGGGATGGGGCAACAGCTCTATCATTTATTGGGGGGGGAGCTTTGGCCACAAGTCTCCAGCAGAGCAGTGACCTGCCCATGTGGGTCAGTGAAGGCCACCCTCACCTGCTCCTCCAGGGATTGTCTCCACCCAACGGCCACATTCTGGACCTCCTGTCCTTCCTCCCAGCCTACATGGCTTAGGTACCCTGTGGTCCCCCCCCCCACACACACACCTCACCTTTGGCCCAGTTGTGTTTGCAGCTTCATTGCTGACTGAGAGGCATCCTCTTGGACCCCACCCCCAGGTGCTCACAGGACCCAGGGGCAGCAGGACATATCCCATCACTCCACTGTTTTCATCTGTGTCACTGGTGGCTGGGGCTCTTGGCCTCTCGTGTAAAGAGTGGAAAATAGGGACTCACATCTGTAGAAGAAGCAGTCGACTATTTGAAGTAAAAGGATACACAGGTTACAGCAAATACACTGTCAGGATTGACAGTGGGCCACGTGAATGAGGACACTCGAGGCTCCTGATTTTTGTTTGTTTTGTTTTTTATTTTTCGAGACAGGGTTTCTCTGTGTAGCCCTGGCTGTCCTGGAACTCACTACATAAACCAGGCTGACCTCAAACTCACAGACATTCGCCTGCCTCTGCCTCCCGAATCCTGGGATTAATGGTGTGTGCCACCACCGCCCGGCTGGAGATTCTTAATAGAAAGGAATTGCAAGGCAAGCCAGTATGCCAGAGTTGTAGTGTACTAGAAAGGAAAATGTCTCGCCGGGCAGTGGTGGCGCACGCCTTTAATCCCAGCACTCGGGAGGCAGAGGCAGGCGGATCTCTGTGAGTTCAAGACCAGCCTGGTCTACAGAGCTAGTTCCAGGACAGGCTCCAAAGCCACAGAGAAACCCTGTCTCAAAAAACCAAAAAAAAAAGAAAAAAGAAAAGAAAGGAAAATGTAAACAACGTGTTAAACATTGGGATTAATAGAGAAGGCCTCAGGGAATAGATAACCTCACTTGTGTGGTGGTTGTGGGCTTCTCAAGGGTTTCAGTGGCTTCCTCAGGAACATCTCAAAAGGTTGCTGAGAACCACTTTTCTCAGTAAATGGATCAGAGAGGCTCCCAATGCGCACAGGGTTGGTTATAGCTGATGAGGTAACACATCCCGGTGAGCACAGGCCATGAGAGAAGCTAAGATGTTTTTACACAAAGGTTTGTGGTCTTGTTTGAGAGTCCAGAAAATATCAGAGAAGGAATTAGGCTATCTATGTACAAGGGCCTGGCCTTAAGCATGGTTCTTCATTATTTTAACTTATGTCATCTTGTATGTATATACATAAATTCTTGTACGTGCAGGCACACATTGCTAAGGCCCATCCGAATTCAGAAAACAGCACTAGCACTAGTCCTCACCTCTACCTCATTTGAGACTGCTGGGGGTCCCCAAAGCTTCTGGGGGTTTTTCTGCCTCCACCTCCCCAGTTCTAGGAGTACAAGTCTGTGGCACCATGCCCAGTTTATATAGTACTGTGGACTGGACCATGGGCCTCATGCATGCTAGACAAGCCCTCTACCAACTGAGCCTCTGCTTTAATATTCTTATTTGAAATATCCCTATAAAAGAGAGTATTGTTTTTTTTCTTTTTTTTCCCCATCTTCCTCTCGGAGAGGCAGCTTCTGCCTCTCCCCACTTCTCCCCTTCTCCTTCTGTCTCTCCCCTCTTCTCTCTCTCTCTCTGCTCTTCTCCCCTTCTCCCTTCCCCCTCCATAACCCCCTGAATAAATATCCAACCTCAAAAAAAAAGAGTATTGTTTTCATAGCAAATTTTGTTGTTTGCCAGAATTTTTTTGTCATTTTTGGTTTTTCGAGACAGGGTTTTGATAAGTATTAGATCCCTGGTTATTGGGTTCTTCCGCCGAAGTAATAAGTCAAATCAAACCAAATAAGTAAAACCATATTTAATAAACAGCAGAGCAAAGCAACTCCCAGGTGGCTCTCGGGAAGGCAGGAGAGAGGGAGCACAAAAGCCCTTGGCAGATCTGTGGGGAGGCAGGGCTTAAATAGCCTGCAGGAGGTTCCAGGGGAGGAGCTGCCGATGGAGGACTTTCTCAGGGTCAGGGTCTAGAGTGGGAGGACTGGAGCTTCCCAACAGGTTTCTCTGTGTAGCTCTTCTGTCCTAGAACTTGATCTGTGGACCAGGCTGACCTCAAACTCAGAGATCCACATGCCTCTGCCTCTTGAGTGCTGGGATTAAAGGGTGTCCCCATACCCAGCTCTGGCTAAGAATTTTTGACTTGACTTCAGCTAGTGTTATGCCCAAATCCACAAAGTCCCCCAAAAGCCAACAAGGAGACCGAGTCCCATATGTAAAAGCAAAGAGCCTTTATTTTATGCAGGTTTGCAAACTCGGTCTCTCCGCATGCCCAACATATTGGAATAAACGGAGAGCCCCGAGCTCAGCTAGAGTTGGGTTTTTATAGTAGTTAAGGTGGGGGTGAGGGGTTTCTGAGGTTCAGGACCCCTGATTGGCTGACATTTGTCTAGGGGTGTCCTGGTGAGTGTGTGCTGGCAGGTGATCCTATCTACAGTGGTTGGAACCTTAGGCATTTCCTTTGGATGGTCTGTTCTTGGGTGGTGCTCAGGTAATCTTAGTTTATGGTCCTTCCTGCAACCAGGTATTGCTTCAGGGTAAACTACTGAGACTCAGGCCTCCATTAAACTTATCAATGGCTGAGTCCTACTCTGGCAGGTGATAATGGTTGGAAGTAAAGAACTTCCTTTGGGTGGTCTGTTCATATTTAGGTTATCATGGTTGGTTCCTAACTAGCAAGAGGCTTCGATAAAACTCTGCAGTGGGCACTTCCTTCCCTTCCTATGATCCCTGATTTCCCTTATCTTTCACCTTGCTTCAGGGAATACTTGGCCATGGTGTCACGAGAGAAGAAAGGCCCTTTGGTATGCACACTGGCTTTCTGTGCCTCATCTTCCTGACCAGGCCTGGGGTAGGGAAGGTGTCCAGCAACCAAGATGCTCAGGATCCAGATGGCAGATTGAAAGCATAATAGTCATCTGCCTCCAGTGGGCTCTATGCATCCTCTTCCCAACTCAGGCCTGATCCCCAGGCCTTACAAGAGCAGAGCTGGCTCTGGCTACTGAGATAGGGTGGAGAATGGAGAAGTTTTCATCTGGTCCTAGAAAGCCCTAGAAGGGATGGCTTCTGACTTGAGAGTAAATGGAAGAAGTCAGCAAGTGCCTATAGGCAGCCCAGTTGCAGAACCCTGCCTGGATGAGTCGCTGTAGCCCCTGATGACATAAGATGGTTTGGGTCCCAGCTCATCAAAAACTTGTGATGCCTGCAGGCAGGAAGTGGTATGTAGCACTCTGAAGAGGCAGACATGGGTACTGACTTCTCAGTCTGGGTGCCACAAATGCACCAGGAGAAGGGAAAGGGCAGGCTACTTTTAAAGGGGAGGCAGTAAAGGCCACTTTAGGGGAACCCCTTTACAGAACCCCCCAGAGAGGGAGTAACCACAGGAAGCTCAGAGCCCAGACCCACACTGTAGAGCCTAGGAGATCTCTGGGGTTAGAACTAGGAGGGCCGGGCTCAGAGGTAGACTATTGATGAGGAGTGGGTGTTTCAGGGCAGGATACTGTGTTCCCACTGGTAGGGCCAGGGAGACAGAAGCAACGGAAGATTTGAACAGAGCTCTAGAAGAAAGACAGTGAGGGTGTCACTAGGGGGGAAGGACAGTCCAGGGATTGGCCTGCTTGACAGGAAGAAAAGTTAGTCACAGGACAAGGTCACATAAGCTGGGTGTAACAGTCAGCTGAGCTGGGTATTCAAGATGCAAGGATCCTCATGGTCCAGGGCCAGGTATAGCCCAGGAGCCTGGGAAGCAAGGCTTCCCTCTGTAGCCTGAAGTTAGTCCTGACACTGTCGTAAGCTGACCCTCAGTGACCACCATTCTCTGGATGTGTGTTCCTTTCCTCTCTGACAGCCCAGTTTCCATCTTCCCATTGGAAGGCCATTTTCTGGCTCTCACTCCTGACCAAGGCACCCAAAGGAAAAGCAGGCATCTCAGAACCAACATGGCTACTGGGGGGATCCTACAGGCCAGGAGTATGTGAGGTCCTAGGGAAGAGCGTGCAGGCAATAGGAATAACCAGCACAAAGATCTTCGGCTGGAGCTGGCCACATGGTCAGATGAGTCTGCACATCTCAGTCCCTGGGACCTTCAGGCTGTGGGCACACCAAGGAGTAGGTCTGTATCCTGGACCAGAAATCTCCCTAGAATGAGCTGAGGGGGACAGAAGCGGGGTGGGTGGGTGGGGCTGGAGCAATGCCTCAGTAATTAAAAGCTAAGAGCATTGGCTACTTTTCCCGAGGACCCAGGTTCAATTCACAACAGTCAGCTCACAACCATCTCTAACTCCAATTCCAAGTGATCCACCGCCTACTTCTGACCTCCACAGGCACCAGGCACCCATGGTGCACAGAGATATAAGCAGGCAAAAAAAAAAAAACAAAAAAACAAAAAAAAACCCCATATGCATAAAATAAAAATCTTTTTGAGACAGGGTTTCTCTGTGTAGCCCTGGCTGTCCTGGAACTCAATCTGTAGACCAAGCTGGCCTCGAACTCACAGAGATCCACCTGCCTCTGCCTCCCCGAGTGCTGGGATTAAAGGCGTGTGCCACCATGCCCTGCAATAAGTCTTTAAAAAGTAAGAAGCCGGGCTGGAGAGATGGCTCAGTGGTTAAGAGCACTGACTGCTCTTCCAGAGGACCCAGGTTCAATTCCCAGCACCCACATGGCAGCTCACAACTGTCTGAAGATCCAGTTGCAGGGGATCTGACACCTTCACACCAATGCACATAAAATAAAGTTAAAAAAAAAAGAAGCCATAGACAGGCACAGCCCCATCCCCAGCTAGGGTTACCAGGAGCAGCACTGTGGACTCAGCTCCCATGCGCCGCCCACCTGGCCTTTGTATGCCCATCTCACATTCTTTCCTCATACCTAAGATGGAGACCATACTTTCTGCCTCTGCTAGACCAGCGCTCTACCACTGAGCCATATCAGCAACCTTTTTTTCTTCCCTGAGACAGAGTCTTGCTGGAGTGGCCCAGCCCGGCCATTCTTGCTCTGCAGGCTCTGTATTGCTCTTGCATCAGCTTCCTGAGGCAATATTACAGAATTCTGCTCCAGGCCCAGTTGGTCAGGTGACTTTCTTGTGAACCTTCACCCAGTCACCAAGAGGGTGCCCCAAGCAGTGCTTCTGGGTGACCTGAAGTGGCTCATCTCTTTAAAGGGAGGGACTGAAGCCTGGGCTCCTCCCTGGCTTCTAAACCCCCATTGCAAGGGACCTGCAGTCAGCAGAGCCTTCCAGGCTGTGCGGAGGGGACTCCAGACAGTCCTGGCCACATCCTGCCCCAACTCATATCCAGCCTTTTGAGCAGTTCATCTGCATAGAGCTTAGAGCCCTTGACCTTGGAACACCCTCAAAACCTGCTTCTTCAAAATTCCTCAGCCCTGCCTTGTTCTTTCATATGTGACCACCAGGAGGCACTCAAAGCCAGTTTTTCTTTCTTGCTTTCTTTTTTTTTTTTTTTTTTTTTTTTTTTTTTAATCTGAGCACATGCCACCAAAAATGGGCAAGGCCCAGCCTGCTGGTGCAGCTGTCAGGCTGGGCCTCCCCTGCTGTGTGCACCTGTCTCAGCTGATGGTACACAAAGTGGCCGTGATACCACCTGGGCAGCAGCCCTGTGCCCAGTGGTAGATGGTGTTACAGCTGGACTTGTGATGACGGCCCACCATGAACAATGCAGGTTGGCATGGAGCCCTGCATATCGGGCATCCTTTAACTCACTCTAAGACTGCTGATTGCAGGGGAATCGTCTCCAGCCCTGGCCCTGCCTGGCCCACTCTCCAACAGCTCCCATGTGGTCCCAATGTCATCAGGGTGGTGGGACTCAAAGCCTGGGCATGACCTCTGGGTGTGGGGATGAAAGGACAGATCTGTGCTGCACACCCCTCCCCCACATTTCACAGGCTAGTCCCTCACCTCTACTCTGACTGCTCCTTTGTAGGTAGTTTGTACTCATTTATGACCCAAACCAAATACCAATCCCTGCGAGAAAACAACGGCCCTCGGTGTTGGTCCCTGGCCTGTGGGATATGACAGCCTCCACTGAAGCTGGGCAGTCCCACTCTGTCCTTTGGCTGGGAACTTGCCCTGGTCCACCAGGGATTCCGCTCCATGTAGAGGATCAAGGGCAGGGGAGACAATGAAGTCAAGCAGAAGATAGAGCCAGGGGGCCAGGGGCTTGTGCTGGGGGGGGGGTAAATGTGGTGGCAGGAGGGAGGTGCAGGAGGGGGAGAGGGTTGGTCCTATTGAATCCTGGGTCGTTCTCTCCCTCCCTCCCCAGCTATAGCCTCTGAGCCTCAACCTCTGAGGTTAACATGAACCCTGGCCAAGGCCCCTGAGCCCCCGTCTGGTCTCAGCAGCCCTGTACGGCCTAGATCTCTGGAGGCTGGTGCTCCAATCTGCAGGGCCATCTAAGTGACCTAAGCCCCTGGGACCCGGTACTTCCCTAGCTTCACTGAGCAATCTGTGTGTGGCTATGTGTAATGTGCTCACATGTACATGTGCATGTGTGTGAGTTCATGGCAGAGTGCAAATGGTATTGTAAGTGCAAACATGTATTATGTATGCTTTGTGGGTGTACTTGTGTGCCCTTGTGATATGTGCACTGTGTATATGTGGGTATGCTTCTGTGCGTGTAGGTACAAGCACATGTGTGTGTTTGCATGTGTATGTGTCAAAGGCAGGGATGAGGAAGACTGGTGATGATAAGGGGCTTGGAGTCTGGGAGCAGCCCCTGACTGAGGCCAGGCTGTGGCTGGGCAGGGGCTGGGGAGGGCTGTAGCTGGGACTAGCTCGAGGTGTCCTGGGAACAGGCCCAGAAGGAAGCTTGCACAGGCAGGCGATGGCACCATAGCAACGCAGAACAAAATGCTGGCCTACTTACACCCCACCCCCACTACTCGATCTGCTGGAGGGGGGGCGTTCGCATAAAGGCCTTTGGGGCCTCTGGGGATGCTGTGCCCCTGACCTTTGTGAGCCCAGTGCCCTGAAAGCCTTGGCCTAGCTAGATCGAGACTGACTCCCTTTCTTTATCCATAAATGGGATGAGGAGTGGGTATGTGGGGAGGCCCAGCATCCATAAGTGCCCCTGCCCCGTGTGACATGAGGCACAATGTTTTTGAGAGATCTATATAAATTTTCCATCGCTAGAATTTTTCCTGCTGGTGCTGGGTGAATGCAGCACCCGAGCATCTGCCTCCCCAGTCAGGATATCATCAAGCTGGGAACGTCCCACTGGACAGGGACCTTCACATCCTTGCTACCCACTCCATCCTCTAACTCTGTGTGGTCAGACCCCAGATCTAGGCTCAACAGGAGACGGTAGGATGACTTCTGGGACCTGGCAAGTGCTCCTTGTCATCGCCTGTCCCCACCCTGTGGGGTCTCCAGCAGAGTGCACACAGCACTGAGAGCCAGCAAGCTGTGAGGCTTTGTGAGCACCCTGGAGACAGGAAACCCTTGGCCTCATGTCAAGTACAGGGGTGTCACTGGATACCATACACAGAAAAGCAAACATTTCCCTGACTTCCTGTAGCCCAAATTGCTGTGACTTAGGACCATGTGACAGGACCTTCCCAATCTGCCAAGCCTGGAAGGCATTGTGACCCACAAGTCCCAGTTCTCCCCAAATCTAGGAGACCCCCATCCATCATTATCGTACACCCTTCTGCTTGGGCCAGGGCCCAAGAGCCATCTATGAACAGGGTGGATAGATGGATGAGGCCGGGTAGGTAGTAGCCTCTGCACTGTGTGTGTGGGGGGATGTGCACCCTTCACAGGCACCAGCTGCAATGCCCTCCTCTGGCCCCCCTTAATTTATGCCATGAGGAGGGCCAGCCACTTACTGGTCCCCCACTTGGCAGCGGCTTTGTCCCCAGGCGGATTCCCAAGGGCTGCCTTTGGGAAGAAAGGGCCCTTCTCTGGTGGATGGTGAGGTCACCAGGAGGGGCCCCACAAGCACAAAGGCTGCAGGCCCCCACCCCACCCCGCTGGCAGCTGCTGCTTTGTCTTCAGCTCCTGGTCTAGGAGAGACCCTGCAAGGCCCCAGCTCAGCCTTAGAGGGGCCCAGGCTTCCTCTCTGAAAAGTTCACCAAGTGGGGGAAGGGGCATAACCCCATCTCCCCCCTCCACCTGCTCCTGATCAAGTAACAGCACCTGCTGGGGTAGGCTCCACCCAGAGACCATGCTAGGCCAGAGGCCTGGTCAAGGGACTTGCGTAGCTGTCTGTCCAGGTCCTCAGTACAAGCAGGCAAACTCCGGAAGCGATTAAGGGGATAGCCTGAGGTTAGGAGATGAGCTGGGGGAGCAGCTTGTCTCCTGGCCAGAGGTGGGCTCTTGGGAATGATCCAGAAAGTGCAGAACCCAGAGCTCGCTGGCCTGAGGCGCTGGTGTGTGCATGCAGTGTGTGCCTGTCTCCATGGTGGTAGGGGATAGCCTGTGGCTTTTACTTGTGCGGCTCTCAAGGAGCTCCACGAGCCCAAGTGGGGAGCCCCTGAGGGTACCTCAGCCCGCATGGGCCTGGCAGACTAAGGCTGAGAGTAAGCTATTTGCCTGAAGGCCACAGCATGGAGCCAGGACCCCAGGAACTGCCCTCTTGGGCATCATTGCTTCTCCTACAGTGATCACAGGCAAAACCCTCTCTAGGGCTGCACTGAGGATTCTGGGGTTAGGGGCCAGCTCAGGGAGGCCAACAATGGGGACAAGCAGGTGGCAATAGCTGTTCTAATGCACCAGGGAAGAGGTGTCTCCAGAACATACCCTGATGAACAGTGCCTGCTAGGCACCTCTCTCCACCCTCTGGGTGCCACTACATGCCCAGCTCCGGGTGCGGAAGTGGTCATATTTCCCTAGGAACATGTAGGTCAGCTGAGACTCAGCACCTCTGTAGGGGACAGACGTGTGGGGGAAGGTGGGGACTTTTGAGAGCTGACATCTCAGAGGAGGGTGCCTGGTGGCTCTAAGGGAGGGAGGGAAGGAAAGAGACAGAGAGAGGGAGGGGGGGGGAGGGAGCTTCCAGGGTAAAGGCCTGGTGACCAGAACTAGAGGCTCAGAGATTGCTATGGGTAGGGATGACAGCCAGACAGATGGGGGCAGGATGGGGTGATGCACAGCACAGTAACAGCCGCCCCCCACCAGTAGTTGGCAGCCCCCGAACTCCAGAACACCTTAGCAGTCTCCATGGAAGGAGCAGGCAAAGGCTGAGCAAGACAAACTCTCCTCCTCTGTCTCAGGCAGGAGCCAGGAACCTGGGACTACCATGGTCTGGGCCTCTGGGCTCAGGTAGGTGGCTTCTGCGACAGTTCCTTCCCAGTGTCCACCTCTTCTCTCTTTTGGTCTAATGGCAAATCGAGGCATGATTCCGCCAGCATTCGTGCTAGGGACCCTATGATAATGGGGCTTCCTTACAGAGCACAGGTGAAGGTCACGCACACAGAAGTGGCAGCTCCTCTCTCCCCAGCAGGGGTGAGCCAGCCCTCCTTGCCTTCCCTGGCCTATATACTGTAGCCACTCCTGAGGCCAATTAAGGCAATGTTGCTTACTACTCTAGTAAGAGCAGACGGATGCTCAGCTAAGGGCATCATCTCTCTCCATCCTTCCATGAGCCAACAAGTCCAGCTGGGAAAATCATTTTGCAGGTTGCAGGGTGTGGCTGAGCTCCCGAAAATGGCACTTGCTTGATTCTAAGCATAGTCACACACAGGGCTCTCCTGTGGAGGGCCTGAGTGGAGGCAGGGGTCCACCTACAACTCGAATCCTGGGCTCCCTGAATCCTTTATGCCCAGCTCTGCGGAGTGGATTCCAGGTGTGCATACTTAGGACCTGAGGGCTAGAGACAAAGGCGGGAGGAGGGCTAGTGGGTATGGCAGGCTGGCTACCCCCAGACAGACAGACAGACAGGCAGGCAGGCAGGCAGGCAGGCAGGCAGGCAGGCTGCAAGAGCCCTGGTGACGGGATGGCCTGTGCCCTTAAGGGAAGGCCACATTTAGCATTGAAGGGCCCACAGCCAGTTGCCTGGATCTCCTGAAAAAGAGCCACAGCAGAGCCAGAGACAGGGACAAGGGGACACTAGTGCCTCCATTTCCCTTCCTAACTGTCCCCTTCCTCATTGCTGGATGCCCTGAATGTCCATTGCTCCCGTAGCTTAGCAACGAGCTCTGTCGCCCCCACTGTCTCCACCCCACAGCTAGCCCTATCACCCACAATGGGAGCCTGCATTCCTCAGCAAGGCCAGGACCTCAGCAGGCCAAAGCGTCCCGAGGAAGCCAGATGGGAGGGGGGCAGTGCTTATTTACCCCACGCATGTCCAGTAGCTCAGAGTGGCCAGTGATCTGTAAGCTCAGTGCTCTATGTGACAGACGCTGCCAGTGTAAGCAGCCAGGCCGCTGCTGACCACCAGGGGTTGGCTCCTTGCCAGTACTGTTTCCTGTGGCAGCCGTACATTCCTGCTTCCCTGTGACCCCGTGACCCCGGGGAGATCCTCACCCTGGGCATTTGACAGGAAGTGGCTGCATGGGTACCCTAAAGTGGGATTCGGAGAGACTGCCAGCTACAAGTTAGTCCTGTAGGAACACAGGCTAGTCAGATTGCTCGGAGCAGGACAGATGGGCGAGTTCTACAGCCCACAATTAGAGCGCAGGAAAGTGGGTTTCAGGCAGGACCTAGTTCATACCTGTAATCCCAGCACTCAGGAGGCAGAGGGGGAGGACTGTGGGTTACAGGCTAGCCACACTGGAGGAGAAGAGGATGAATGCACGGGGGCAGGGCCACCCTACGCCTTGCTGTGGTCCCAGTAATAGAGAACTCAAAACACCAGCGTTCACCAATTTGAGGGATTTCTAATGAAAGTGAGGCTTGGAGCAGGGACTGCTGGGAGCATTTTACCACAGAAGTGCCACAGCTGAGAGAGGAACATAAGGCGCTCATCCCGCCCAGCAGCAGCATGCGGGCCTGACTCCCATCCAACCCTCCACTCGGGTTATTCTGAGGTAATGCTTAGCCACCATATCCTCCCACAAATACAAGTACCCTGAAAAGTTGTCACGCTATAAACACTCAAAAATCAATCCATGCACTGGGTGGTGGCGGCACATGCTTTTAATCCCAGCACTCGAGAGGCAGAGGCAGGTGGATCTCTGTGAGTTTGAGGCCAGCCTGGTCTACAAGAGCTAGTTCCAGGACAGGCTCCAAAGCTACAGAGAAACCCTGTCTCAAAAACAAAACAAAACAAAAAAAAAATAGAAAAAGAAAAGACTCAATCCATCTCAAGTTTCCTGGTAGTTGTCTTATGAAAGAAAGCACTTGGAAACCCAGTGTGGAGGAACACACTATGCAAGCCCTGGGGATCTGGGAAAGATTAGATCCAGATTCTCTGCCCCTCTTTCTTTGGTTTTCTGAGACAGGCTTTCTCAATTGAGAAAACGCCTCCATAAGATCGGGCTGTAAACAAACCTGCAGAGTGTTTTCTTTTTCTTTTTTTTTTTTTGGCAGGGTTTCTCTATGTAGCCCTAGCTGTCCTGGAATTCACTCAGTAGACCAGGCTGGACTCAAACTCATAGAGATCCATCTGCCTCTGCCTTCTGAGTGCTGGGATTAAAGGCGTGGGCCATTACACCTGTCTCAAAAAAAAAATCAAAATAAAATAAACAAGCGAAACACCATTTGGCTTTCTCACCTTGGGACCACAAAGTCCTTGCCCAGTGGAGCATGCAGGTTCTCTCCAGGAGCCCCAGTGCCTTTGCAAGATGGAGCCACTGGGAGACAGAAAACCCCCGAGAAGTGTTTGGGGGACTCCAAGGCACACTTCCCCAGACCTGCGACAGCGCAGCCTCAGAAGGCGCAAAGGGTCTCATGTAGGACACGACCCCGTAAGACCATAACAGTGGTTACAGTTTACAGAAATAAAGACCAAGACAGCCAGTGTGAGGGATTCCAGGCCCTTCCAGCAGGGGCTCTTGGACCTGAGCCTGCTGGTGGCCAGCAGAGCCGGCGGAAGGGTTCCTGGGACTGGCGAAGGGTGTCAAGAGTGGAACACACGTGAGAACCGCAAGCCGTGTGAGTACGCCATGCTTCATCCTGTCGCCCACCCTGTGGTCTGGGAAGACTAAAGAACCAAACACTTCTGCGGAGCAAAAGGAACACAGCTGTCTGGGTCAGCATTTTTACAAGGATGGGCTTGAATGGCAGCATGACGAAGTGGAAATATGGGCATGGGTTCCAAGACAGCAATCGGATTTGAGTTTCCTAGTAGCTAAACCAAAGAGGAAATCAAGATTTCTCACACTAGTGGTTTTTTTTTAAGATTTATTTATTTATTATGTACACAGTATTCAGCCTCCATGTGTGCCTGCAGGCCAGAAGAGGGCGCCAAGATCTCATTACAGATGGTTGTGAGCCACCATGTGGGTTGCTGGGAATTGAACTCAGGACCTCCGGAAGAGCAGTCAGTGCTCTTAACCTCTGAGCCATCTCTCCAGCCCTCAAACTAGTGTTTATTGAACTGATGAGATAGCTCAGAAGGTAAAGACACCTGCAGCCACATCTGACAACCTGCGTTCAGTCTCTAAGATCCACATGGTGGAAGGAGAGAACCAATCTCTCCGCAGCCCATCCTTTAACCTCCATACATGCTCACACAATCACACGCAAATGCAACCTGACTGGGTCCAAGCAGTCCACACACACATCCTGCCGTACCCGGGGAGGAAGCCTGAAGCTGCTCCTCTGCACCTAAGCCACTGGAAGCCCAGGCCTGGGAGGATCTGGCAGAAAGTCCTACAGAGCAGGCTATATCTTGGTATTGCCAGAGCCAGGAGAGGTTCTGAGCTCAATGCAGATACCAATCTCTTCCCTCAGAAGACCAGCTAACATGGTGAAGGACACTGCTCTAGGTCTTAGGTCACCTTTGTCCCTGGGACTACTGACCCAAGAAGTTCAGAACATAAGGCTCCAGCTGTGTTGCTCAGGGCTCTTCACAGAGCAAGATCCTGGAAACTCCCCACCCGGTCTGACACCTTCTGTTTGTTGGGACATGGCACATCGGCAGAGGCAGGCAGATCTGGATGTGTAGGCAAGGACAATGAGGCTGTGGAAGGAAGGTCAGGGCCCCGGTGCAGCCAAGGCAAACCTACTGGAGTTTTGTGGAAACATGGTTGGGTAAATCTGGGTAAAGAATTTCTGAGTTTCATGTTGGGCAAGTTGGTATGAGGGGTTGCCTCAGTGAAGGTCACTGGGAGCTGAGAAAGTTAAGCTTCCAAAGTCCTTAAGGGAAGGTGGCCCCAGTACTACTATTCCTTCATCCACAGACGAGGGAAATAGTATGGACCATCCATCCATCCATCCATCCATCCATCCATCCATCCATCCATCCAACACGCAGGACAAAAAAGAGAGGCAGGGGCGGGTCTGGGCTCCAGCCTCCCAGATAACCCCATCTTCATCTGTAAGGAGCACCAAGGTTGCTTCAGTTTGAGCAGGAATCTAAGGGGTCCTGGGGATGGAGAGAGGAACAGGATGGGCAGGAGGGCTTAAGCTGCCAGCCTGAGCGTGTGTGTGTGTGTGTGTGTGTGTGGTGGTAACAGATAAGGGAGGCTGTCCATCAAAAACAGCTTCCTCTCACATTCTTCTAAAAACATGCCCATGACTGCCTCCCCCTCTTTGAAGGGACAGATGTCGGGGGAAAAAGCTGATTATTGTCAAAGGCTGGAGGCTGTGACCGGAGTGCTCGGTGAGCGTGACCCAATTCTGAGCTATTCTCAGCCTGGTGGGAGCCAAGTTATTCCCTCCCGCTAAAGATCCCGCCTTGGAGGCAGCCTGACTTTGAAACGCCCTCGTCCTGGCAACAGACTCAAAGCAGGCTCGCCAGGCTACTCTTCATGCACATGGCCCTATTTGCTGACGACCCCTATGAAGAGCCCACAGGCTTTGCAGCCTGGGCACGGGCTGCTGGCTTCTGCAGCTACATCCCAGAGCTGGGAAAGGGTAGAAAGGGCTTGTTCCTTTATCTCCCTAAATCAGTGACCTGCTGTTCCCCCAGGATATTTCCTCCCTCCCTCCCACTCCTTCCCTCTCTCCCTCCCTCCGTTCCTCTCTCCCTCTGTCTCTCTCCTCCAGGCCAGGCATAAGCTATGCTTCAACCAGTGACTAGTGAAGTATCTCTGGACACAATGAGACCAAAGGCTTTGATGGCCCCAGTGCGGCTGGGCTGGGACTTGCTGGACCTCGTGATGTTGGCATAAGTCCCGGCAGGAGAGGCAGCAGCAGCAGCAGCTGACATCCGCTCTGCTCTACCCCAAGTCTCAAGAGCAGGTCTGTCTGCTGTTCTCACTCCTACGGGGCTACATGTTACCCTGCACGTCCATAGCAGCAGCTCGTGACGTCACCTGGGAACCTGCAGAGGTCAAGAGAGAGGGAGTGGCCAGGTGGTGGCTCATGTCTTTAATCCCAGCATTTGGGAGGCAGAGGCAGACGGATCTCAATAAATTCAATGCCTGGTCTACAGAGCAAATTCCACGACAGCCAGGACTGTTACACACAGAAACCCTGTCTCAGAAAACAAAACAGAGAGAGAGAGATTGAGAGAGAGAGAGAGAGAGAGAGAGAGAGAGAGACTGTCTGCTCACGCCCAGGCAGAGCTAGTCAGCTTCAACACACAAGAAAGCACACCAAGGCCCTGACTTTCTCTGCCATGGTCCTGATGACTCAAGGGCCCCAGAAATGCAAAGGTCATGGCAAAGTGCCTGCAAGGGCTATTCTGCTGCCTGGAGCTCAAAGGTACACCTCAGATGGACCAGAGATGGAACCAAATTCTGGCCTTAGATTCTGAAACAGACAAGAGAGGGCTGAGCTGGGGACAGCTCGATCGCTACAGCATGCCTCAAGCTGAATGCTCAGAATCAATGAGAAACGGATGGGGTAGTGACAAATCCCACTGCTAGAGAGGACATACGGGATTACTGGCCAGCCAGTCTCATCTAATTGGTGAGCTCCAGATCAATGAGACTCTGTCTTAAAGTGGCTGTTCTCTGGCTTTCACACATGCATGCACACATGTACACATGCTTACAAACACACACACATTTTTTATTGCCTATTTTTTTTGCGGGGGAGGGGGACAGGGATGCTTGTAATCCCATAGGGCACATGTAGAAGTCAGATGGTTCTCTCCGTCCACCATGCGGGTCCCAGAGACTAAAGTATGCTTATCAAGTTTGGTAGCAGGAGCCTGCTTTTACCTGCTGAGCTATCTTGCCAGCCACCCCCACTACCCCTCTCTACACACACACAAGGAGGGCTTCTGGGAGCAGGCAGCATAATCACAATAGCATTTTGCAAGCTGACTGTTCCAGCCATTGACATGACACACTCTCAATAAGCCATGAGGCTGTCACTGTCTCATCCCCACAGGGAGGTGACTCACCATCAACCTGAGGGGCATAGCTGGAGACTCAGCACACCCTGATCCCTGCATGCCTAAGGGCAGATTGGCCACATGAGGCTGCTGGGTCAACTCTATAAACCTGTGGTCCCTTCCTTGGGAGGTCTTCCCAAGGAAGATCACATAGCATGACCCACATAGCACAGTTGAGCCCCTGCTTTCCTCTGCTGCTCCTGTCTCCCACACTGTGTGCCTGGTTCAAGCATGGCCAGCTGTGAAGTAAAACTCCTCACCACTGAGGGTACAGAGCTGGGGACATTGGGCAATGATGTTCTGTGGCCTCAGAAGCTCAGGACTGATGGAGGTCCCTCCTTAAGGAGTCTCTTATTCAATTGACCAAGCAAGAGCAGCCTAGGCTGGCCTGAATTCCACAAGTGTTCACCACCGATCTGCTTTGGCCTTTGATGTACAAGCTGGGTAGTCCTGTTTCTCCACCAGTGTAACATTTGCAGTGGCGGGCAGGGAGAACTTCTCCTTCGTGCTGGGGTGCCCTGGCAATCTGCCTGTTCCCAGGACGCAGACCAGGCTGAGGCAGGAAGAGACAACAGTACAGAGGTCAGGAGGAGAAGTTCTGCAAGGGCAGATTCCAGGAGACTGAGACAATGTAAGAGGCAGAGGTGTCCCCTGAACCCTTGTACCACCCACTCCTCATCCAGAGACCCAACACTAGATGCCAGAGCCCTTGCTGGAAACCCCTCAGAGGGCAGCACATCTTGAGGCCCAGGCACAGCTTACAGGTGGCCAAAAAGGAGGTGTACCCCTTAGGAGAAGGTGACTATCCTGGCCAGGAGCGTTCAGCAAGTGAACAGGATCTGCACTTAGGGATGATGCATCCAGGGCCCCCAGGGTCGGTGCTCTAAGTCAGGCTCCTGCCAAGGAATTGCGCTGCTGCCCTGATCAGAGTGCAGGAGGCTGTGACCCAGGAAAAGATCTAAGGGAGACTGAGGGCCAGAGACAGGAATCAGGCTGGATGGGTAGTTTCTATGATCTTGCCTGTGTCAGGTGACCACCCAGGATCTGCTAACAGGATTCATCCAACCATAGGAGTCCGACTCAGTCTGTAGGACCTGGGGACCTTTGTCTTGGGGATTTCCATGCTAGACAACCCTTAGCAAATCTGCATAGGGTGTAAGGCAAAGGATGGCTGAGCTAAATGCTCCTGGCTGAGAATGAGTAGGTCTGGGAAAGCAATTAAGAAGGGACGATTTGCCGGGCGGTGGTGGAGCACGCCTTTAATCCCAGCACTTGGGAGGCAGAGGCAGGCGGATCTCTGTGAGTTCGAGACCAGCCTGGTCTACAAGAGCTAGTTCCAGGACAGGCTCCAAAGCCACAGACAAACCCTGTCTCAAAAAACCAAGGGGGGGGGGGGGAAGAAGGGATGACTTGAGAGATGGCTCAGTGGTTAAGAGCACTGACTGCTCTTCCAGAGGACCCGGGTTCACTTCCCAGCAATCACATGACAGTTAACAGCTGACTATAATTCCAAGATCTGACAACCTCACACAGGCATATAAATAAATAAGGGATGATTTGCTGAGCAGTGGTGATGCACACCTTTAATTCTAGCACTCAACGGGGGCTGGAGAGATGGCTCAGCGGTTAAGAGCATTGCCTGCTCTTCTAAAGGTCCTGAGTTCAATTACCGGCAACCACATGGTGGCTCACAACCATCTGTAGACCCTCTTTTGGCCTGCAGGCATACACGCAGACAGAATATTGTATACATAATAAAAAAATTAAAAAAAAATAAAAAAATTCTACCACTCAGGAAGCAGAGACAGGCAGGTCTCTGATCTTAAGGTCACTCTGGTCTACAGAGCAAGTTCCAGGCCAATTAGGGTTACAATGAGAAACCCTGCTCCAACAAACAGGAAGATTTGAGCAGAGAGGTATGAAGCTCAGAGCTAAGTTCTGTACCAGTCTGGGCTCAGAGGTGAACTTGGGTTGGGTTAGTTCTCCAAGGCCCACAAACTACAAAAGCAGAATTTGGTTGGCCAACGGGACAGTAGGTAGCTTGGCAACAGTTCCTCACCCAGGCTTTGATAACTCCCATGTGACATCCAGCCTTGTGAGCTCCACAGGGAAAAGATATCCTGGGCCTTGCCGGCTACTGGCCTAAGTGTTCCATAACCAAGCAGAGAAAGCGGGGCCCAGGCAGGGTGAGTGGGTGCCAAGGATGCATAGCTTAAAACCTTTTAGGAACTCCTGGCACTGAAGTGACATGGCCCAGGGACTTCTCTCACAGACCAGGCCCTGGAGGGAGGGATAAGCCCCTTGGAGCAAGGCTAGTGGTCCAAGGGACCCTGAACAGCCCTGAGGGTACATATGCCTCCCGAGCCGTGGAATTTCCATCCACAGGTGACCTACAATTGATGCTGCACAGGAAATGAGCAGCCTAGAAAGTCACCACCAGGAGCGTGGAACAAGAGCCACAGAGGGAAGCCTGGTGCCGAGCCACAGAGGCCCAGTACTCCACCTCCAAGACCAAGCTGTTTCTGCAGGGGGTGAAGGTGGCCACACTCAGGCCTTTGTGAAGAGCCCTGGGCTGACGTCCTAGAGCTTGGACAGTACCACTCAGAATAGAGAGGAAGGACAGAGGTCAGATGCCAAGCGTGCGGCAGTGGGCCTGGGTAGCAGCTGAAGGACAGCCCCTTCAGCAGGTGGAAGAACAGTCAACACAGTAGGACAGAACCTTTATTGCTCCACGAGGTATGCTCAGGGGCCAACAGGACACAGACAATTCTCCCAATGGCTGTCTCCATGCATCAGCAGCAGATGCAGGGCAGCCCCACACAGGTATGGACACCAGGCCCAAGGTGACATGTGCAGCAGGGCCATAGCCAGAGCTCCTAGGCTATGCACCACCTCTTCCATGGCCCCTCTCTGACCCTAGCTCCAACGTGGGCTTGAGCGATCACTGGAGGTGCAGACCATCCTACTGGGCTTCCTCTGCACAGGACGAGCCTAGTCCCAGGGGATAGCACATCAGGGATCCTGGGCACAAGTGTGCTCACATGTGGCCCACGCAGCACTCAAGACTATGGGGTCACCTCCTTGGATCCCTAGGCCAGCCTGACTCCAGCCCCAGGGAAGTCCAGAGGAGATAAGGGCAGGGCCAGGCTTTCTGGGTTAGCTCAACCACAGCTTCTGGCTAAGCTCTGGACCACCAGTGGTTGGAGCCTATACCAGGGAGGGGACAGTTCACTGTCCCGGTAGGTCAGTCCAGGCTTCAAGCGGTGCCCAAGGTTTCCTCTGCCCTCAACTTGTACCATCTGGTCTCAGCAACCAGGAGAGCTTCTGGCAGAGGAAACTTCATGTTGATAACAAAGAGCAGCCAGGACAGAGCCTGAGGTGAGTGGTGATGGGGTGGAGGCTTCCCTCTCAGATAGGAGCGCCTCCCTCCTGAACTCACCCCCTCAACTACCCAAGAGGCCCCTGCCCCCCACCCTGCCAACTATTTCTAAACACAGGCCTCACAGGCAGAGGCTGACCATATAAGGCAGCCTCTGTCCTCCTTGCTTGCTCGTGGTGCTCCTGCCCAGGCCTACTAGCCTGGAGTCTTGGTGGCGAAAGTCAGGTAGCCAGTGTGGCCCACAGTCTCCTTCATGGGTGTGCCACTACGGAAGGGGCTGGCATCGGAGCCCATGCTGACCTCTGAGTCACTGGCTCCCAGGTCAGGCAAGGGCAGACTGATGGTGCGCACGTTGTAGACCTGTGGCAGCACCTCCAGGGTGCTGAGCTCGGTGAAGCCTCGGGCTGCCAGTGCCTGGCATGTGCGCTGCACCTGCTCAATGCATGGAGAGAAGGAGCAGAAGCGCCCACCTGTAGGAGCAGGACACGGGGTCAGAGGGCAGGGTCATCAGCATCCACAACCCACCCTGGACCTAAGGCTCAAGACTGCCCGCAGACCGAGAACTACGCAGGGGCCTGAGGAAGTTGTAGAGTTGTGCCCTATCTGCTGGCCCATGTGGGGGCAGAAGCCCAGGTCAGCAGCCAGGACTAAGCCCAAGATGCCTGGGTTTCCCTGGCTGCCAGCAGGCATCGCCAGCCTGCCTTGTAGGAGGCAGTGGAGGGCTGGGGGTCAGGGTTGTCAGAGTCAGGCCCCAGAATAGCTCTAACAATAGGGTAGCATAGGGCGGTGTGTGGGCTGCTGCTGTCACAGGAAATTAGAGGCTGTCGTTGGCTCTTGGGAACAGGAGGAGCCTAAAGAGAGCACAGTCTGAGCTCCTCCCTGCTACCTCCCACTAGGGCAGCCCACAGGCTTCACTCAGCCTGCCCAGAGACTGTGAGACACCCTATCCGTATCTTGGCAGGGGATCATGAGCAAGTCAGGGCAGGGAAGGAGTGTGTACAGATGTCCCTGGGCCTGGTACCCACAGTGCTCCCTGACACAGGACACCTGGCAGGTATAAAGTAGTCCCCTACTGTGCCTGATGTCAGTACAGAGAGCAGAAGCCACCAGAGACAGGCCGTGCTATAAACACCAGGCATAAGGAAAAATTATGGAGATCTGGGAAAGAGCCCAGAAGAAGGGGATATGGGACAAGACCCGAGAAACAGGCACAGGTGCCTCTGGCCTGCTCTGCGAGGAGGTTCACCTGCCTGGGTGGACCCCAGCGGGCATCAGGGCCCTTCAGGTGTGCACCTTCAGGCTTCCCCTCCCAGCCCGAGGCCTCCTCAGCAGACACAGGGATCTGGGCAGTGCCTTTCGCAGAGGCTTCCCCCACCCTCTGCATGGAGCCTGGAGGCCAGCAGCACTGGCTGCCAAGCCTGCTTCTTCTCCAGAAAAGGCAAATCCCTGGGACTCACCAGCAGTCTCTCTGGCCCAGGGCCGACCTTCTCCAGGCCTCCCCTTTGCTCCGCCTCCACAGCATCTTCCCTAAAAGGGTCCAGCTGCCTGGCTCTGCAGCATGGGTGCAGGAAATGGCTGGGGGCAGGGGACTGCCTATGACCTCCATATTGGATCCAGGCATGAGTCCTGTCATGTAGATCTTGACTTTGCTGGAGTTGCCAGGGCCTGGGACTCAGAGTTCCTACCAAGGCTGAAGAATGGGACCCATCTTTCCCTAACCCTGGTCTCTAGCCAGCCCAAGTCAGTCCTCACTTTGGACCAAAACCCTGGTCTGGTCATTGCTACTGTGTGGCCTACAGGAACCTGGAACTCCCTGGGTTCTAGATGACCACCACCCACCAGCACCCCCACTAGCACCCTTATGAACACCACCAACACACCTTCAACCTTGAGGGCATCCCAGGCATGGCCCACAGCTTCCCAGGGTGATGGGATATCCAAGAAGACAGCATCAGCCACATGGATGACACCAAAGCCACTGCGGCACACATCCTGGGTGTGCACAGTCACCCACTGGCTTACGCGATGCTCCTGGAACTCCTCCCGGGCCTTGTCGGCCCGCTGCTGGTGGAACTCCACTGTGTGTAGGTGGCCAGTGGGGGCGATGCTGCGGATGATGGCATGGGAGACAGAGCCACTGCCCGTGCCTGGCAGGACAAGACGAGAGGATTGAAGGGTCATCTGAGGACTATACCCACCCACAACAGCTCCCCGTCTGGGAGGAAGAAGGTCAAACAGGCCTAAGAGCTGACCCCAGGGTCAGATGGGGGTATCAAATCATGAGCTCTGTCTGCTCTTGGCAGCCTCGGCCCTGGGTTTGGGATACTGGGCTGTGTAGAGTGGGCACAGGAGAGGACAGGGGCAGCCCTACCCAGTGCATACACAGAACAAGTCTGAAGCATGGACTCTGGGGTGGACATAGATGAGTCTGGGCAGGGCTAGTGCTGGCCTGTCCCATCCTGACCTAGCCTCTTCTAAACTACGGCTAATCCATGAGCCTGACAGCTGTCCCTCCTCCCACGAGCTCCTTGACTCACTCAGGTCAGTGGTCAGCTCATCCTCCCCACGTCTCCACCCCACTGCACAGGGGCAACTGTACCTGCTCTTGCTTGAGCTCATGTGATGTGAAGTCAACCCGCTCCACCCTTCCCATAATGTCACCAGTCTGTCCAAAAGCTCCACTGTTCCTCAGAAGCAGAGCTACTGGGACTGGAGAGATGGCTCAGAGGTTAAGAGCAGTGACTGCTCTTCCAGAGGTCCTGAGTTCAATTCCCAGCAACCACATGGTGGCTCACAGCCATCTGTAATGAGATCTGGTGCCCTCTTCTGGCCTGCAGACATATATGTATATACAATTAAAAAAAAAAAAAGCAGGGCTACCCTTCTTCACCTGACTTCATATACTCCAGGACCTGGGCTAGCCAGTCTCTGCCCCTTCCTGCTTGGTGACCATTTCTAGCAGTATATCCTCTTGACCCCATTGTAGCAGTGCTCTTACAAAAGCCCCAAACCTAAGCCGGGCAGTGTGGCACAAGCCTTTAATCCCAGCACTCAAGAGGCAGAGGAACTGCCAGCCTGGTATACAGGAGCTAGTTCCAGGACAGTCAAGGCTACACAGAGAAACCTTGTCTCAAAAAACCATAAAACAAAATAAAACAAAAACAAAAAGTCTAAGCTCCAAGTTGGACCCCATCCAAGTCTGATCTCTCCAAGACCCAAGAAGTGACACCCACTGCAGGGGCCAGACTGTTTAGTCACCCACCATCAAGACCCACTCTGCCATCCCACCTCCAATCACCAGTGATTCCTTCTCCCACCTCTGGGCTTCACCCACCAAGTCCCTCCCTCTTTGCTATCTGCAGATGCTGGTCCTGCCTCTGTTCTTCTTCCTTTTTTTTGTTTTTTTCGAGACAGTGTTTCTCTGTGTAATATGTACTCTGGAACTCCCATTGTAGCCCAGGCTGGCCTCAAACTCACGAGATCCTCCTGCTTCTACCTCTCAAGAGCTGGCCTTAAAGGCATGTGCCGCCACCACCACCCGGAGCCTCTGTTCTTTTTACCACTGTCAATCAGATCTATGCTTACCTTCCCATTAAAGGGCGACTCCAGACTCCTAACAGCTCTCTGAAGGGCCCCCTCTTGCCTCCCAACCTCATCTTCTGTTCCTTCTGTTCCTCTGCCCTTACTTCATGCCCCAGCCAGTGGCCTTCTTCTTGCCAATGCACACCAGCCCTGCACCCCACCTCAGGGCATGCACATGGGCACTGCACCCCACCTCAGGGTATGTGCAATGGCACTGCACCCCACCTTGGGGCATGCACATGGGCACTGCACCCCACCTTGGGGCATCTGTACAACTTTTCTTTGGCTTTTGGTCGCACTTCATCATTTTTAACTCAAAGGTCACCTTCTCAGATCCCCGACTTTCTGAGTTTGGGGGATCCCAGTAAGTCATCCTCAACCAAGCATCCCCGATTATAAGCCTCTCACAATCAGTAGCACTGAATGGTCACCAGGCTCACTGCCTATTTTGTCTTTTTGAGGGCAGGAACTTGGTACCACAAGGGAGCACAGGAGTGTGTTGACTGAAAAGAGGTGAGGGCCGGAGAGAGGATAGTGCCTACTACAGGACATGCAGAGAGTTGTTAGGGCTGGCTCTGAACTCTGCTGTCCACTGTCTCCCTCTGCAGGGAGAGAATGCCAGGATAGGGAGAATGGGAACTATAGTGACCCCGAACCCCAGTTTCCTAGCCCACCACAAACACACCACTAAGTATCTAGTCACATCTGGTCCAGGACTCATCCTTGTTGGAGATACATGCCTAGATTGCTGCATACAGTGGCCACAGCACCTAGGGGTGTGCATGTGAGAGACAGCTGGCTCTCATGCACTTCTATCCCCCAACCCTGTCCTTGTCTCAGTGACAGTGCTGATAATCTTCACTGGAACTAGGTGAGGGGCTGACCGCGAATGAGCGTGGGGCAGACTTTTCACTACAATGAGCTCTGAGGATAATCAGCCTCCTTCCAGGAAGGCGGGCAGAGAGATGAGCAGTCATCAGAACCTTGGCCAGCACCACACAAGCCTGCTGATAGCCAGGACCCTCACAGGGCACCACTGCCTCCTCTTCTTCCTCCACCAGGCCAGGTCAGTCCCCATCAGATGTCATTTCACTCCCTGCAGTCACACCCTCCCCACCAAGTGGAGTTGCTAGAATAGAAACCAAGTAATTCAGCACACATCTGCAAGATGGCTTGGCTGCAAACTATTTTTTTTTTTTCCGAGGACAGGGTTTTTCTGTGTAACAGCCCTGCCTGTCCTGGAACTCGCTTTGCAGACCAAGCTGGCCTCGAACTCACAGAGATCCACCTGCCTCTGCCTCCCGAGTGCTGGGATTAAAGATGTGTGCCACTACCGCCTGGCTGACTGCAAACTATCTTAACTGTGCGTCTGACTCCCACCTTATGTAGGCGCTGAGCTCTGAAGACACCAGAGGAGCTCACCTGATTCACAGACTACAGAACCGGGTCGCAGCTCCAGCATCATGGTGAGTAAGGCAATGTCGGTGGAGTAGAGGATCTGTGTGCGGTGGGGCAGGTTCACTGTCCAGAGCTCAGGAGTGGGGTGAAGCACATACACCCAGCCGCCTCTGCTGCAGATCACCTTGGAGCCAAATGGGCGGCCAATGAGGTCCACTGAGTGCCGCAGGACGCCATGCCGGGTCTGGGTCTGTGCCCCACGCTGCACGCGCACTGCCATCATCGAGCCATGACCCAGTGACAGGATGGCTGTGTCGCCTTCCTTGATCAGCTCCTCGTATGCCACGAAGCTCATGGTGTTAACATCTGCCAAGTGTCAGGGACCTGGGGAAGTGGTGTGTGGGCGTAAGGCGTGAAGTCAGAGGACCAGGAGGCAGGATGAGGATCTGTGGTTTGGGTAGAGAACTGTGGGGCCCGGGTTCTGAGCAGTATGGGTAGCTGACTTGATCGGGCAACCCAACAGAGCTGCAACCTAGCCAGACAAATGCAGCCCTTCCAGATCTGGAAGGACACAAGAGACAGTGTACAATAGTAGAGGCCCAAGGATTCCCACACCAGAAGGACCAAACAAAGTCCTCATTCCTCAGCTGTGAAGACGGTGGCCTCCGAGAGGCGTGCAAAGTGGGAGAGCGAAGTCACCTCCAAGCCAGGATTCCGCGGAACCCCTTGCCTAGAGTACCCCGGGCGGGCTCCCGACGGCCCGGACGTTTCTCTTCACGGGACCTGCAGGCAGGCCCGGAGCGCCGCTCCCACACTAGCGGCGTATGCCAGCTCCGAAACTCACCCAGCTTACACCGGCTCTCTGCTCCACACGTGGCTCCGCAGCGGCAGCCACACTTCCGGCGCTTTTTGATGACGTCAATAACAACGCAGAGATAGCTGGGAGCCTCTGCTCTGTCCTTTGCGCGCTCCCAGAGGATGCTTCCTGGCTGGCGTCTCCGCGCCTGTGGTCTTCTGTGCATATTTGCGCGTTGCCTAAGAGATCCGAGCACTGTGCAAAATAAAAGTCCTCTCCTCGCCAGCGGTTTGTCTGCGTGCCTCCTTTTAGGGTTGCCCAGAGCATGGAGCTTCTGCCCGCTGGATACGCCTGCCCCTAAAGTGCACTTTGACAACTGTGTAACACCAGGGCTTCCTTCTTAGAGCCCACCAGAACATTTTGTCATTGCAAACAGCTCCGAAACATCCTGCCTGGAGCCCGGGATGAATCCTAGAAAGTGGAACCGGAGGGCAGCGGTGGGGCACCCAGAGACTTTGGCCAGGCCGAGTATAAGGAGCAGGGGTAGTCTGGAGCATTCCGCAAAAGTGGCCCTAGGCCAGGCCCTGCTATCCCTGGCATCTTGAGAGCTGGATGAACTGGGGGAGGAGCTGCTAGAGACCAGGAGGAAAAGGGGAAGCTGTAGGAGTGTTTTGTCTCAGCAGAGCTGAATCAGAGCCCCCATGGGCTCCTCGTGGAAAGGTTCTTCCTCGGAGTGGAGCTTGAAGTGGAGAGGGGAGGGGCGTTGGGGTGGGGAGTGAAGAGCTTTCCTGTGGTCCTCAGCTAGTGGACCTGGAGGGCACGAGACTTGAGTTACTCAGAACCAGTAGCAGTGACCAACTCTAGGCTGCACTCTCCAGCCACCAGGCTACTGTAGCCTGGTAAAGTGGGGGTGGCCCGGCTCCACAAACATGCCCTTTCTAGAGTCCTGCTGGCTAGTGGGACTCCTCTGGGGCCAGACTAGGCCAGCCTGTGAGTGGCCTCTATGTGGAAAGCAGGTTCCTGGCATTAGACCCCTCCAGGTCTCTGCCCTGGCTGGCCTTGATCTGGTAGCCGGGAAGGGAAGGATAGGCAATGGGGATTTCTTGGTCTCCCAGGCTGGGAAGGCACAGCCTTTGGCTGAGACATCCCAGCCCTTGGTTCCACAGTCCCTGTTCTAGTAGGCTACTTCTACTTCACTCCCTGACGGTGCACAGCCCAATCCACACCCTAATTGCTCCTCTGGAGAGTTAGACTTTCCACTTCTCCTCAGAGGTTCCTCTTCCCCAGCCTCTCAGCGGCATGGAGACCAGTGCTGACTATGTCTCTATATGAGTTCAACAGGGGTTTTCCCTTGGTCCCAGCTGTTCACTGCTGCATCCCTGTCCCTCCTGTGTCCCTTCTCCAGTCCACCTTCTCAGAGCAAGCTATTGTCATGCCTAGCTTCAGCCTGGATTTTTCAAGGTGGTGCACACCTTTAATCCTAGCACTTGGGAGGCAGAGGCAGGCAGATCTCTGTGAGTTCGAGGCCAGCCTGGTCTACAAGAGCTAGGTCCAGGACAGGCTCCAAAGCTACAGAGAAACCCTGTCTCAAAAAAACAAACAAAACAAAACCCATAAAAACAAAAAGGAGTTCCTTCTGACTGGCATAGCCTCCTGTTTCACTGTGCCCTGCAGCCCCTGTCCCTCTCTTTACCCTTGCCAACTTCCCCTTTGCATTCCACGAGCAAGGAAGCAGCGAAGCAGCAATGCACCCTGGGTACAGGACTGAGAGTGGCCTCTATGTGGAACCTAGAGCCTGGCCCTGCTGGGCTGGACAATGCTCTGTGAAGAAAATACCGGGACTCCTTTGAGGCCTCATCCAGGCCCTGAGGTTAATGTATGATTTGGTGTGATTTCTAAGAAGATGGAACCATAAATCTACTGAGTGATGTCACCAAGCTTCTTGCCCAGAAGCTGCCAAAACAGCTACTGTGATTGCCAAGGACAGCAGAGGGCCCAGTCGGGTCTAGGCTGGATAAGCAGGCCCTGAGCTTTCTCCATTGCTGTGAGGGCCTCCAGGACTTCCGAGTAACGTCCCCCCCAAGTGGGGGGCCTCACACTGATTTGTGGTCTAAAGGCCCTTCATCTCTCTACCCTGCTGTCTGTCCCCCAAAGTTAGGCACCCTAGGACCACCGGGGAATATCTGGGCATCTGAGCCAGTACTTCATTCTCTCAGCAGCCAATCTTCCTTTATGTTTCAGTCTTAGAATGAGACAGAGGCGAAGGTCACCGGCGCCTGTTCCAGTTCTGGGTGTGGTTCACCGCCACGGTGGACAGGACAGACTTGCAACGCTGCCTTCTGTTCCTCACCTTTACTAGAGTCCTGACCTTGTCCTCGCAGGGAGATGGGAGGCGGGTAAGGGAGGAGAGGAGGCAGAGAAACTGTAAATGCTGGAGACAAAGAGGAAGTCCTGAGCCCCCTACCCCCACCCAAGCCTGGACACCAAGTTTGCTTCCTTTCTATTTCTAGAAACAGAAACTTGAGCACTTGGGGCTCAAGCTGAACCATTTTCCCTGAGAGGGGTAGGTACTGTGGTTGGCAGCTGCAGATATTTCTGAGAAGGCTGAAGGGGGCATAGAATACAGGAATTATAAGCTTATGGCACACCTGCTGTCTAGCCTGTGGATTTTCTTTTTTTTTTTTTTTTTTGAAACAGGAGCTCATGGAGCCCAGGCTGGCTTTGAACTCCTGATCTTCCTTGCTCAGAAGCTGCCAAAGCAGCTACTGTGATTGTCAAGGATAGCAGAGGGCCCAGTCGGGTCTAGGCTGGATAAGCAGGCCCTGAGCTTTCTCCATTGCTGTGAGGGCCTCCAGGACTTCCGAGTAATGTCCCCCCAAGTGGGGGGCCTCACACTGATATGTGGTCTAAAGGCTGTGAAGGGCCCTTCGTCTCTCTACCCTGCTGTTGTCTCTGCTTGAATAATAGAAGTTTGTCACCAGCATATCCATGCTTGTCTCCACATATCTTTTTTTTTTGGGGGGGTCAAGGTCTCTATGTAATCCTAGCTGTCCTGAAACTCACTATGTAGACTAGGCTGGCCTTAGCTCACAGATAATTCCACCTGCCTCTACTTCCTGAGTGCTGAGATTAAAGGAGCTGGACACCGCCATGCCCAGCACGTACTTTCCTATATGGGGTTGTTTTAATTGGCTTACAAAATAGTGACTTGACCTGGGCATGGTGGCTCAACCCTATAATACTAGGACTTGGGAGGCTGAGGCAGGAGGAGCCCGGTTTACAGGCTCTCGTCTCAAAACAGAAGAGGTTGAAACTGGTCAAGGCAAACGAGAGGACAGGTGGAGTCACTAGTTATCTTTGAGGACAGTGCAGCTGTGGGTCTTCATGCTGGCCCGGGTAGAGGCAGGACTGCTTTCTGCCCCAAGTTCTCTGCTCCACAGCCTTCTGCTGAAGCTCCAGCACATCATCTCTCAAGCCTGGAATTCCTGCCATCTCTCCCACAGCCATCCGCTCAGGGCAGCCAGTCTCCGGGCAGGAAGGCAGAGATCCTATCCCCTTGTGCACCCCCTTCTGTCTTCCTTGCATCTGGCACCTGAACGGATTCTGTCAAATGCACAAGAATGAGAGGCTCTCTAGACTTTTTTTTTTGGAGACAGGCTTTTTCTGTACCTTTGGAGCCTGTCCTGGAACTCCCTCTGTAGACCAGGTTGGCCTCAAACTCACAGAGATCACCTGTCTCTGAGTGCTGGGATTAAAGGTCTGCGCCACCACCGCCCGGCGAGGCTCTTGTCTTGCTTTATTAGTGCAGCAGTGGGTGGGGGCGGTGAGAGGACGTTAAGCATGAAAACTCACTTCTATATCTTACCAACTGCGCCGGCGGCCATGCTGCACCCTCCTCCACCGACAGCTAGTGCCCTCCCTCCTCAGAGACGAGCATCAGGTCCAACCTGAACTAGTCTTCCCACTACACATTTCCTGATCTATCTGCAGAGAAGGGACACTGTCCTTTCTATTCTGGATTCCTAGAATTCCTGGGATTGCTAGGTCATGGAGTTAGACCATATTTTTATTATAATAAACTCTGCCAAATTACTTTCCAGAAAAGATGAAATGGCTGGCAGCTGCAGGCAGGGTGCGAATGCCTGTCTTCACACTTTCGCGTTCACAGCCCGCACTGTCTGGGGTCAGGCTTCCACATTTCCTCATACTTGGGTGTGTGAGGCTGGGGAAAAGAAACTGTTTCCGTGTGTTGGTTCTGATTAGTGAGCTTGTTTTTAACTGGAGCTTTCTCCACTCCGTTTGCCTGTCGACTGTGGGTACTGTCTTTGTGGGTGGGGTGGTAGGAACCGGTCTCCTGAGGAAAGGGCCAGGGGATGGAGGTTTGGATTCTCAAGACAGCCTCTCACAGCTCAGTGTCTTGAATCTTTCAGGGTCTAAGTCCAAGTGTTTTGGCTCGGTTCCTCAGAGTCCGCCCAAGGTCAGAACACCCTGAGTGCTTCGGGGCTGGACCTCAGCCAGACTGCGCCTCTGGTGCTGCATCAAGAACACCCAGGAGATGCCCGCGGGCACCTTGAGGAAGGTCAGTGGCTCTGTGCCATTTCGTACAGCCTGGATGCAGTGGATGGACGCCGTACCTCATATTAAAGACCTGGAAGGTCTCGATAGCTCCCTTGCCACCGCGGTGTTCCAGACAAGGGAGGAGGAGGGGGAAGGCAGTAGCTCCAGCACCAGCTGGCTTTCCAGACTCAGTTTCCCGCAGCGAGGCAGTGTGTGAAGCAGATCTACCTAGGATACTTAAGGCCCTGGGGTTCTGCCTTGGGGATCCTGCGAGAGCGCCGCGGGGATAACTAAGCTACGCGGGGTCGAGACTCGGGGACCGCTGGGGTGGGCTGCTAGGGGGTGTCAAGGGCTGCTGCCACGGACAAAGCAACGGCACCACCCCAAAGCGTGAACCAATAGAATGAATGGGCTATGAATAGCCGCCAATAGGCTGCTGGCAACGCGTCCCTTAAGAGCTCTGGAGCAGCGAGCGGCCGCCGTTCGTCTGTGCTGCGTCTGGAGCTGTTTAGGCACTCAGCATCCCCGTTCTGTCCGGCATCCTGGTGAGCGGGTCCAGGGGTCAGGGGTAGTCGCGCGGGGCGCCACGCGGAGGGGTGCGGGACTGGGGTGTCACACACAGCCGTGCTGCCGGGAGCGCGCACCGGACCCGCCTGGGAGCAGGGATGCACGGGCTCCGGGTGCAGACAGTGCAGACCCCGATGACCTTGGTATCGTCCGGGGAAAGCCACGGAGGTCCCGAGCGGTCTGCAGGTCCCTGGAGGCTGGTGTGCAGACCTCCTCTGACCCTGCGCTTTCCTGCAGCCCGTCGCCGCCGCCATGCCTTTCTCCAACAGCCATAATACGCAGAAGCTGCGCTTCCCGGCCGAGGATGAGTTCCCTGATCTGAGCAGCCATAACAACCACATGGCCAAGGTGCTGACCCCGGAGCTGTACGCCGAGCTCCGTGCCAAGTGCACGTCAAGCGGCTTCACGTTGGACGACGCCATTCAGACTGGCGTAGACAATCCGGGTATGCACACCCCTGTAGACGTCAGACTTCCGTCTCCCCAAGAAACCCCAGGGCAAGGGTCCCACTGCCCTTCCCTCAACCTCTGGCGGGCTGGGGTCCCCTCATCCCCTTCCCGCGCTCAGCTGCAGGGGCCTCAGCAGCTCGCTCCAGCCTGGCGGTGACGTCACTGTCGCCGCGCCCCTCCCCCAGGCCACCCGTACATCATGACGGTGGGTGCGGTGGCGGGCGACGAGGAGACTTACGTCGTATTCAAGGACCTCTTCGACCCCATCATTGAGGACCGGCACGGCGGCTACCAGCCCAGCGATGAGCACAAGACGGACCTCAACCCAGACAATCTGCAGGTGCGGGGCTGCCGGGTCAGGGCGTGATGGGGAGAGGGGCCTCGGCGCTCACTCCCGCCACCACTTTGCGTCCTCAGGGCGGCGATGACCTGGACCCCAACTACGTGCTGAGCTCGCGGGTGCGCACGGGCCGCAGCATCCGCGGCTTCTGTCTCCCCCCGCACTGCAGCCGCGGGGAGCGCCGCGCCATCGAGAAGCTGGCAGTAGAAGGTAGGGGTCTGGTATCTGCCGGTAGAGCAGCTGGGACTGAGAGGGTCAAAGGTCCAGCCTCGTGCGCGGGGATACACTGTTTGGGGCCGGGCACTTGCCCGCCCACCGGAGCCTTGAACCCTGCACTCTGCAGCCTTATCCAGCCTGGACGGAGACCTGTCAGGCAAGTACTACGCGCTCAAGAGCATGACCGAAGCGGAGCAACAGCAGCTCATCGACGACCACTTCCTCTTCGATAAGCCTGTGTCGCCTCTGCTGCTGGCCTCCGGCATGGCCCGCGACTGGCCGGATGCTCGCGGTATATGGTACGAGCCCTCCCCCCTCTCAGTCCCCCGGAGGGTGGAGCCCTGCCTGAGCTCCTGGTTCCGTGCGCAGTCACCCTGTCCAGCCCTCCTCGCAGGTGACCTTGGTCCTGCAGGTGTGTGAGATCCTGCGCTGCGGGAGGCCTCAGTCTCCAGGGATTTAAGGGTTGTGACCAGTCTCTCGGGAGGCCGGTGCTGCTTGTTTTCTCTCCTCCTTCTCACCCCCATACCCCGCCGGGATTCTGCCAGGTGCCAGTGACGCAAAAGCCTCCGCACCCGTCCCGGCAGGGCTCCTACTCCTGCGGACTGTGAGGGCGGAGGCGTGCTTCCTCTGGTGGGCTGCTCCGCCTGCTTCAGTCCCCCCGCCTGCCACACCACGTGATTGGTGCCCTGTTCGCCCTGCCTTCCTCCAGTGTGCTGGGATGGGAGTCTTGGCGACAGCCCACAATCCTGTACCTCTCTAGAATAAGCACCTCCGTGACTTGGGAAGCTCTTTTTGTTTGAGGGTCACCATACGGTGTCGTTTTGGATGTGATCTAACACCGTATTCTGGAAGGGATTTTGGCTTGACTGAACCCCTTCCCTAGGCACAATGACAATAAGACTTTCCTGGTGTGGATCAACGAGGAGGACCACCTGCGGGTCATCTCCATGCAGAAAGGGGGCAACATGAAGGAAGTGTTCACCCGATTCTGCACTGGCCTCACCCAGGTCAGGCCTGGTGCCCACACCCGGGGCCTGCTCACTCTAGGGGCTTGGGCAGATCCCAGAGTCCACATCTCCCCGCGTTCCTTGGGGCTTCCAGCCAGGTTTCCCCTCTGAACTCTCCCTTCCCCACCTCCAGATTGAAACCCTCTTCAAGTCCAAGAACTATGAGTTCATGTGGAACCCTCACCTGGGCTACATCCTCACGTGCCCATCGAACCTGGGCACTGGCCTGCGGGCAGGTGTGCACATCAAGCTGCCCCACCTGGGCAAGCATGAGAAGTTCTCGGAGGTGCTCAAGCGGCTGCGGCTTCAGAAGCGAGGCACAGGTGAGCAGCAGGCAGCACAGGTGAGGGGCAGAAGGTTCAGGTTTCCTCGGTCCTGCTGACCTGTCTTCCCCATCCCCAGGCGGTGTGGACACCGCTGCTGTTGGTGGAGTTTTCGATGTCTCCAACTCGGACCGCCTAGGCTTCTCGGAGGTGGAGCTGGTGCAGATGGTAGTGGATGGAGTGAAGTTACTCATTGAGATGGAGCAGCGGCTTGAGCAGGGTCAGCCCATTGATGACCTTATGCCTGCCCAGAAGTGAAGCCTGGCCCTCACCGTCACCAGCCTGCTGCTTCCTAACCTAATACCCGGGCAGTGCCCGCCATGCATCCCTGATGTTTGCCGCCTCGCTGTAGAGACTTCTGTCGTCCTGGGTAGAGTTTATTTTTTTGATGGCTAAGCTGTTGCTGACACTGAAATAAACTAGGGTTTGGCCTGCCCTATGTCTCATGAGTTGTGCCTCTCCTTTCCTAGGGACAGTGACATGGGTGAGTGGCCTGGCCATTTGTGTCAACTAGAAGATGGCATACTAGCCATAGAAGATACAGGGTGGAGAGGGAGGGAGGTGCTCGCCTAAGATTTCCCGTTCCAGCCTGAGCATCTGAGGACACTCCATTTGCAGGGTGGAGCCGTATTTCCTCAGCTCCGGCCAGAGGAGGGAGTCAGAAACTTGATGCGCACGCGCTCCCAGTTCCTTCCTGCTTCCCGGCAGCCTGAAAATCCCAAGTTCCACCCCTTGCTTCCACTCCCCTCCAGGCCCCACCTTTCTCCAACACCTCCTCCAGCTTCCATCCTCTTCAGGACGCTCAGCTGCCTCCTCTTGGTCCCTGAGCCCAGCCCTCTAGTCCCATGCAGACTGCAGCAGGGTCCTTCCAGTTCAGTCCCTTTTATTTAGAGCTTGTTCTCCAGGGCCCCGATTGCTGGGAGGAGACACTCATGCTCCTATTCAGCTAGCTTTTGTGCCACGTCATCTAGGAGACAAGACAGTAGTCAGGAGTAACTCTGCTATGACCTATCATGGACAAGCCAAGGGGAAGGAATTCCAAGGCTCACATCAGGGGCCCTGGACAGAAGACTGAGCTATCTAAAAGAGCCATCTTCCTGGTGGCCTATCCCGGTTGGGCCTCATGAAGGGATCTGGCCCACATTTGCCCAGGGGCTGGAACTATAGTTCCCACCCACACATTGCCTCTTCCAAGATGAGTCTTGTGCTGCCACCTACTGGTCGCTGTCACTACATGCTTGTCCACTAAAGATCACCGACACTGGAACATGGTCTACTCCAAAACCTGCAAGTTGAGAGGCAGCACTGAACTGTGAGCTACAGAGGTGTGTCCTTGTTGCTTCTGTGGCCAGGCTCCAGCTATGTCTCATGTAGGTGGTGTGAAGCTGGGGAGGAACCAGTGTGGGTCTTGACCTCTGTGTAATAATGTCAGACTTAGAAGAGGGCATCCACCTCGTTGGGTAGGCTGGGTGCAGGACAAGGCAGGTCCCCTGGGAGTGCAGCAGGTCAGGGATACTCCTCTCCTTGGATGTCCTAATTAGTTGCTAGCTAGCACTTTTGTCAAGAAGGCCGGGGACTTAGGCTAGACCAGGATGGGGGCTGGCCCAGCTACAATGCAGGCTTCGCCTGGTGACAAGCGGTTCTTCAACCATCTCCATGGACAAAGCAGGGAAGGATGCAGGCAGGGACAGTGGCACAGGGGGACATGTATGGCCAAAACGCTCCATGTCTGCTGTTACAACCTCAGAAACAACAAAAACAGAATGGCAGGAGGCAGGAACACAGTATCCCTGCAGTGAGGTCCAGCTTCCTATAACTGCCTCAGGCCTATGAAGCTCCCACCTGGAACACTGCCCTTCCTCCTTCCCCTTGAACTCGGAAGACAGACCCTGTCCCACTGGAAGTGGGCACAGCACTGAGCATCCCTTTCCCCACCCAAACCATAAGGGTCCAGAGAACTGCAGTTGGGAACCCAACTCTGTCTATGCAGGCCTCACTGCACATTCAGGAAGGCCCCAGTGGGCAGAATTTAGCCTAAAAGATTTTGAACCTCAGGATTCTCCTGGTATCTGGGCTTTCCTACCCCAAACTCCCAAACAGCAGGAGATTTGGGTGCTTGTGTTCCCTCTGCTCTGTGCTGCATGTTCCACTGTAAGCAGCACTCAAGTTGGGGCTGAAACAGGGTTTATACACGTCACTCTGATGGCTCCATCTGCCTGCCTGCGCTCACCAGACCTAGGGGATTTCTTATGCAGTCCAAACAGCCCTTCTTTTCCTCTGGATTTGAGAGTCAAATGAATTGACTGAGCTTGGCTTCGCCCTGCTGGGATGGAACCTGGGGGTGGAAGCAAGGAGGAAGGCACTGTGCTCCTAGGCGGCAGGGGTGGGGCACAGCTCCCTGGGGCACCTGGGTCACACTAAGCATCCTGCACACCTGGAAACGCCCTGATTTCTTGCCAGGAACAGCCAGAGAAGGATTTCAAGTTGGAGCCACCAGCACTGCTTGGGGTTGTCCTTTGACAGGGGTGAGGGGTGAGTGATCTGTCCACCGAGACTCTTTAAGTGGAGTTCCTAACCTCCAATCACCCACGCTAATAGAACCCCTTCCCCAGCCCCCACCTTGGCGCTGAGAGAATTTCTAGACACTGACTAGGAAAACTGTGATCCTACAGAAATAACCAGGAGACACAACTGCTTAGAGCAGGAAAGAACTGGTCAGGGCTGTTTACCTGCAAAAGAGCCCAGCCAACCCCACCCCACCCCTCCCACTTTGCTCAGGCAAACTTCACACTCACTGGTGTATAGACAGGCTGAGGAAGCAGAGAGGCAAGCACGGGTTATAAAACAGCTCGTACCGAGATCCCACACAGTTTATGTATGGAAAAACCCCAGAACAGTCGTCGGCTGTGGGTGGTGGGGGAACAGGTGATTTCCTTCTTTATACTTCTTTTTCCAAATTTCCTTCAGTGAACATGCATTGCTTATATAAGGCAATGCTTTTCGCCCTGTTGAGGGTCACACTCAGGGCTTTGTACACACTAAAGTGCTCTACCACTGGGCGACACCCCCAGCCCTCTGTCGTCTACCTGATGACTTTTTTTTTTTTAAATCCTCTTGCCTCCACCGAGCGGCAGCTGGGATTATGGATGTGCACTACTGCGCCCTTTTTGCAGTGCAGTATTTAGGATTAAACTAAGGGCTTTGTACTAGTTAGAGATCTGCCGACTGAGCTATTGCCCCAGTCCCACCCCAGTAAAATTGGGAGTATTTTTCTTTTTTCTTCTATTTTTTTTGTTTTTGAGATTTATTTATTACATATACATTCTGCCTCCATGTATGCTTGTACACCAGAAGAGGTCACCAGATCTCATTATAGATGGTTGTGAGCCATCATGTGGTTACTGGGAATTGAACTCAGGACCTCTGGAAGAGCAGCCAGTGCTCTTAACCTCTGAGCCATCTCTCCAGCCCTCTTTTTTCTTCTATTTATATTTTAGGAATTTAATGTGTCACAGTTGGTGGTAGTCTGTTAAAACAGTACCAGGAAAGAATCCACTGCCACCCTATCCTAATGGGGAACCTGATGCTCAGAAAAGCCTCATTCCAGGTCAAGTGGAGCTCAGTTAAGCCTAGTCATGGGCTTACTTCCCCTGCTCTTTAACTTTCGGGGCTTTCAGGACTCTCAGGGGTGGGTCCTGCTTCTCTCAATAGTAGCTTAGAAGGCTGCAATTGCCTGCAGGGTTCCTTACATTGCACTTCTTCCTGACCAGCCCGGTACTTAGCAAGCCTCCCAGGCGTCCAAGGCACTCACAGGGTTGCAGGTTAAATCTCTCTTCCACTGGCAAAAAGAAAAGCCACCCTAAGAGTGAGTGACAGCCTAAGAAGCAGGGCTTTTTACCAGGAGGCTGGGCCCCACGTCTGAGTCAGGCAACTCCCGCTTCACTTCAACACTGCTCTCTGCTTTGCTGAGGACACAGCAAGGGTTTTGGCTGGGGCTCACGTCCTGACTCCCGTACCTTGTCAGATATAGTCCCCACTTAAAGCTGAACAGTAGCTGGTGTGGTGACACACACCTTTAGCCATGGCAGGTGGATCTGAGTTCCAGGGCAGCCAAGACTCTTAATTACTGTTGGCTTATGGTACCCTGGTAGCAACGCTTTGGTCCTTAGCTTGGCTAGGTGGTAAGACTGACATTCAAGCAGCCATCTTGGGATGCAAGTATAAAGCATGCACATGGCAGGTGGGATCCTGTTTGTACCACCTAGTCACTAGGTCCTAGCGGGAACTTGTATGGTGCCTAAACCACTCCTGGGAAAGAGATCACGCGGGACCGCGGTCCAGTGCTCTCAACAGCAGCCTCACTGCAGAGCAGGCCAGGCCATGGGTCACTGGGGTTGGAATGTGGGTGGAATGAAGGCAGACCTGGCTCTGGGTGGCCCCAGGCCTATCTTCACTTAAATGACTCACTAGGTTTGGGCTGATGGTGTCAGGCTGTTCAGTGGCTTTGTGTCTACCTCACAGCAGGGCTCCATTTTGCATATTCTACCGGGCTTATACCAGCAAAGTGGTCCTGCTCCAGTGCATTTTGAAGCTGCTTCACTGTTCCCTTTAGCTTGTGTGCTTGGGGACTTCCTTTTCCTCGTGCTGACCATGCCAAGGTTCTTCCAAAACAAATCCGTTCCATTGAAAGTGAAGTCTAGTTCTGAAAAATGCCTCTGCCTACTCAGCAGCCCTGTGCTTGTGGAGGGGGCTCGGATGAACCAGATGTTCAGAGAGAAGGGCAGCTCGTCCCATCCAGACCTGGAGCTGTGGACTCTGGCCTGACAGGGACCACCTGCCCTGCTGCCTGAGCGAGAGGCCTCACCTCTTCCTCAGTCCTGGAGAGAAGGGACCAGGCGCTACTTTTCTCAAGGATGACATGACTTTGCTTCTTTAGCAGAGTCTCAGTGTTTGCTTAAGTTCATTAGTGACATTCCACTCTGTAATGCAACCCTGCAAAATGTGTGGTACACTTCCTGCCACCAGGACAAAAGGACATGCAGCAGGGTGACAGGGTGTGTTACCTAGGGCTCATAGGATGGGGGAGAGGTGTGGCTAGAGGGCCAGGAGTGGTAGGTACGGGCCCAGAACGCCAAGGTAGTCTGAAATGGGCCTCCTGAGGTTGGAAGGACTGCTGAGACTCCTCTACCCAGGACTTCTGGGACTGTGCCAATGAAAATAACTATTTGCTGCTTCCATGACTGCTTTGAGAATGTGTCTGCATGGCCCACGCCTGCTGGCAGCTCCCTCGAGGAGGCAAGCCAGTGCAAATCTTGCTTTAGAAGGCGTGGCAGAGTCAGGCTGCATGTCAGGCCTTTCTTCCAGATCTCTGGAGCCAGTCATCCCCTACAGTGAGGTTTGCTTGATCTGGGAATGGCACACATACTCCTTGGTGAAGTACTGATGGAGTGCCCTAAGAAGTGCATGGTCTCAGATATACCCTGTTGGGGACTTGCTGGTGTCATGGCCCCACATAATACGAATGGAAGATGAGCTGGGCTCTGTGCTGCCTTCCCACCTACTGCTCCTCCTCTTCTGCTGCACACTCACTGTGCCTGTCATCTCTGCCTTTGTCCTACTGGTGCTACCCTTTGGCCTCCTACATGAACTAGCCTGTCCCTCTCTGCCTGGACACTGAGCTTCTCAACAGTAGGGGAGTCTACACCTTGTCCATTTTTGCACCTCTAGGATCAGCACAAAGTATTCCAGAGTAGCCCCCCTCCCCCAAATCAACAGAGATACATTATGTGACTGGCAAAGAGCCCGGAGCAGTTAACCAATAGAAGCAAAATCTCCATTTCCCCCCATCTTCTGATTTGAACTTAATCTTCAATAAAGTCCTGATTACAGCAAAGTCTGGGGCAGTGCAGGAAGCAGATGTACAGCTCCCTGAGCCCTGAACACTGAGGGTGTGACAGGAGGTGCCCAAGATCCTGGGATGGGATGATGGCTTAGCTCTGGGGAGTAACAACGGCTGGATGCGGCTAGAGCAGGAATATGGACAAGGTCAGTCAGCAAGAGTCACAGTAGTACCTGCTTCTCCTTTATTTAATTTATGTGCATTGGTGTTTTGCCAGGGGTGTTGGGTCCCCTGGAACTGGAGTCACAGGCAGTTGTGAGCTGCCATGTGGGTTCTGGGAATTGAGCCTGGGTCCTCTGGAAGGGCAGTCAGTGTTCTTAACCACTGAGTTATCTCTCTAGCCTCCTTGTTTCTTTTGTTTCTTTTTTTTAAAGTATATTTTTATGTGTCTGTGTGCCATGTGTGCAAGTGCTTACAGAGGCCAGAAGGGGGCACTGGACACGCTGGATGGAGATGCAGCTGAGGCTTTCTGATGTGGGTGCTAGGAACCCAGCTTCCCTGAAGAAGCAGCAAATGCTTTTAACTGCTGAGCAATCTTTCCAGCCCATTAACTCCTCATTCTTGTGAGGTTCCCAAGGCCCCAATTTACCAATGACCAGGAGTCACAAGATGAGTACCCAGGGTTCTCGGAAAATAAGGAGCTCTGGGTTTGCAACCAATCAGCCTAACCACACTGACCTAAGAAGATCCACAGCCAAGCAAAGTCAGTGCCAGGGGGGAAAAACCAGTACGTGGCATATTTCCTTGGCCACAGATGGGGTCTAGTCCATACCCCAAGGGGAGCCCTTTGGGCAGATGAGGCTTTCCCATGGAGGAGGACCATGGTTTGTGATGTGACGAAGCACTGGCTCCCTCCAACTGCCCAAGGCCCAGGCTTACTACTTTTTTCACAGGCTGAGATCCAAATGATAGCTGGGAGGTAGTGGCACACACCTTTAATCTCAGTACCTGGGAGACAGAGGCAGACAAACCTCTGAGTTCTAGGTCAGCCTGGTCTACAGAGTGAGTTCCGGGACAGTCAGGGCTACACAGAGAAAGCCTGTCTCAACCTCCTCCCACACACACCTAAAGAAAGAAATCCAATGGGACAAGACCTGAGATGGAAGATAAAAAGCAGTGTCCTAGATGTGGTTGTCCATACTGTAACTCCAGTATTTAGGAAGACTGAATTAAGTTTGGGATTAGAAAACATGGTGAGTTCCAGCACAACATGGGCTACTAATCTGTCTCAAAATACAAACAAAAGCTGGGCAGTGGTGGCACACATCTTTAATGCCAGCACTTGGCTGTGAGTTCGAGGCCAGCCTGGTCTTCAAGGGCTAGTTTCAGGGCAGGCTTCAAAGCTACAGAAGAACCCTGTCTTGAAAAACCAACCAACTAACCAACCAAACAAACAAATAAAAACAAAAGTAAAGAATCCCAGGGCTTGGCATGGTGGTACACACCTTTATCTCAGTACTTGGGAAACAGAGGCAGGAGATCTGAATTTCAGGTCAGCCAGCTAGCCAAGGCCTGCTGAGAAACCCTATCTCAAAAATCAAAGCAACAGCTGGGAGGTGGTGGTGCACACCTTTAATCCCAGCACTTGGGAGGCAGAGGCAGGTGGATTTCTGTGAGTTAGAGGCCAGCCTGGTCTACAAGAGCTACTTCCAGGACAAGCTCTAAAGCTACAGAGAAACCCTGTCTTGAAAAACTATAAAAAAAAAAAAAAATCAAAGCAACAACCATAACAAAACCCCAAAATGTAAAACAAGGTAGAAAACTAAGGACCATTCTTACCTAGCTGTGAGCCATGAGTTACAATAATGAGTAGTCTGGCAAAGCGCACCATGTGTGTGACAGTGGCACATATGTTACAGGGGTAACAAACTGTTTGAAATATTTCAAAATTAAGCCAGGTACTGTGGTGTATACCTTCAATCCCACAGGATGCAGAGG
The DNA here is from genome assembly GCA_004026605.1 of Ondatra zibethicus. NCBI lineage: Eukaryota > Metazoa > Chordata > Mammalia > Rodentia > Cricetidae > Ondatra > Ondatra zibethicus. The sequence goes on from PVIU01000975.1 coordinate 83,784, forward strand.
CAGTAAGATCTCTTTGAGTTTGAAGCAAGCCTGTTCAATATAGTAAAACTGTCTCAAAAATAAAAAGCAAGGGCTGGAGAGATGGCTCAGTGGTTAAGAGCACTGACTGCTCTTCCAGAGGACCCAGGTTCAACTCCCAGCACCAACATGGCAGCTCACAACTGTCTGAAGATCCAGTTGTTGGGGATCTGACACCTTCACACCAATGCACATAAAATAAATAAACCATAAAAAATATTAAAAAAAATAAAAAGCAAACAGTAACAACAAAATCAACAAAAGATCAGACAGTTTGGGGGAGTCAAAGCGACAATCCCATTCAACACCCTGGCTGTATTCCCAGGCCAGCCTCTGGGTCTCTACCTACCACAGGAAGGGCTCTGAGGGCTGGAAGTCAATAGATTGGATGGATTAACTGGCCCCACAGCTGCTGTCTTGGGGGGTGGGTATGTGACACTTAGCCAATAAGACTGTCGTGCCTTTTGAGACATCTAAAAGTTCTTTACCACTCCAGCACACCCCCTTCTGCACTTCTGGCTGGCAGTATTCTAGGTACTCGGATGCAGGAGAAAGGAGATAGAGCTTCCTTACAAGCCTTACATTTTAGGGTGGAGACGGCAGGCAGCCATGTTGGTAGTCAACTGTGGACTGCCAGTGTGGGGAACAGTCCTGCAGGGAGCGCTGTCTGAGGAGCACCAACAGCCTCTCACTTGCTGGCACCTGTGTGCTAGCCTCACTGCCTCTCCCCTGACCCCTCTCAAGAGGATCTCATTATGAAGTCCCACTGCCCTGAAAGTCACTTTGAAGATCAGAGATTTTTCTGCAACCCCCACCCCTGCCAGGTGAGGGTATCCATTTTCCTTACTAAGTTTCCACTGGTTGGCAATGTCTTCTCCCAAGAGCCATAAGAGCTAATTAGAGGGCTAATCCGGAAGAGGAGTGATCCCTGCCAGGTGGTGACTGAAATGGCACCTGTACCCAGGCCTTGGATGTGCCCTGCCACAGTCACGCCCTGGCACACTTTGTCAGGGTTCTTGCAGAAGTGGCTCTGATGTTCAGGCTTCCCGTCTGTTCTCTGACTAGTAGGCCTGAGTCAAAAAGTTATTGTTTTTCTTTTTGTTTTCTTTTGTTTTGTGAGACAAGGTCTCACTGTGTAGCCCTGGTTAGCTTGGAACTCAGAGATCTGCCTGCCTCTGCCTCACATGAGCTGGGATTAAAGGCTGCGCCACCACACCAAATTGTGTCATTCTGACTTTTGGAGGAGGCAGTTGGGAGGGGTTAGAAACATTGTGCCAAGAGTGGAGTCTGGATTGAGCCTACCGCTCAGTGGTACTAGCATGTTTAAGGTCTTTGGTTCAATCCCCAGAAACACACACAAACACAGTTTGTCTCTCAAAACAACAACAACAAAAGTAATTGCTTGCCAGGCAGTGGTGGTTCATACCTTTATTCCCAGCACTGGAGAGGCAGAGGCAAGTGGACCTCTTGAGTCTGAGACCAGACTGGTCTACATAGTAAGTTCCAGGGCAACCAAGGCTATAAAGAGAAACCTCATCTGGGATGGGGGACAAAAAATACAATGTTTTTCCAGACAAGGAGGTTCACTCTAACAAGAGTTCATGATCAGCCCAAGCTACATGAGATACTCTCTGAAAAAAACAAAACAAAACAAAAACAAAAACCAAAGGCGTCTGTACACCAGCCTGCCAGACCTATCAAGGCACACACGTCAATTACTAGGTCATTCTGTCTAATCATCATTGCCCATCCACCCTCTTTGTGGCCTGGACAAGGTCTTGCTCTGAACAGCTGTCTTGAAGAGCAGTACTATGAGCTTTAGGACCCCTGAACTGGTGTACTGAGAAGACCATGCACTGACCATCCGCACACTGAGAACAGAAACGTGCACCACCACACCTGGCTCTAATTCATTTTCTGCAAAGGTGCTGACCCCCCAGTAAAACGCATTTTGAAATGATCCTGCTTCAGAATGGTACTCACTCTCCCTGGGCCTCCCCACACCTGAGATCATCTGCTACATCACAGGGGAGAACTCGGCACCTTTACATGAACTTGCTCCCCTGCAAAGTACTTTTTAAACCCATTGTGTCTCCCCACCGCCCCCATGCTAAATTAACTCGCACTGCCCTTGAACTCTTGACACTTGCCTCCACCTCCAAGTGTGGGGATGACCTGTTTGTGCTCCACCACAGGAGTCTCAGATTTCTGCACAGTGGGCCAGCATTTCCAGGGATGAAAAGAGGTCCTAGGAGTCTGGCACATTTTTCTATGGTAGGAAAGTTAGCATATTAACCCTAGCCTCAGGATCACACTGCCTGCCAGGTTCCCTAACTTGAGATACTCCCAGGAAGTAGACAAAAATAGATAGATAGACAGGCAGACAGATAGATAATGTGGCACTATCTAGGTCTCAAACTTCTTTCAATATTAATGCTTTATTTTGGACTTTGAAGAAAGGACATGTTCCCCATTTGTGATTGGAGAGTTTCTGTGTTTTGACCTAAAATGTTGCCACTAAAATAAACATCAATTTTAGTAAACTTTCTAGTTAGGCAGTGGTATCACACACCTTTGAGCCCAGCACTCAAGAGGCAGAGGCAGGAGGATCTCAAATTTGAGGCTAGCCAGGTCTACAGAGTAAATCCCGGGACAGCCAGAACTATACAGAGAAAACCTGTTTAAAAAAAAAAAAAAAAAAAAAAAACCAAAATAAAACCATTAGTAAGCCTTCTAAATACAACCAGTTCAGGAATATAGCAACTGTTGATACTTCTCGTAGAGACCGTTATTCATTTGATCCATAACATTAAAATGCAGCCAGACAGCAACAAAACAAAACCCAGCGGAGTGTCTGCATTCACACAGAAAGTGACTGTGCTCATCAGGGCTCATGGTAGACTCCTAGCACCCCACTGGCTGTGAGAGTATAGTGATGGAAAAGCAGTTAGCAGAGCCTTTTCCTTTTCTTTGGCTGGCTTGCCATGTAGTCCAGGCTGGCCTCAATTTGCAGAAATCTACCCACCTCTGCTCCCGCGTGCTGAGATTAAAGCTGTGCAGCACCACACCTAGCGTGAGTCCTGACTGACGGACCTCTACATGGGGATTGTGTGGGGGTCATTTTCTGATTGGATTTCTAGGGCAGGGTTTTTTGAGATGTCAAGGACCTCACTACAGAGATCAGCCTACTTTGGTCTCCCAAGTCCTTTGATGGAAGGCATGTCACCATACCCAGCTTAGGGCAAGATTAAGGGAGTAACAGCTGGTCATGACCCTTAAAGAACAGTTCAGAGGTTCTACCTTGATGAGGAAAGTGCTAATTAGCAAAGATACAGTAGCCAAGAGAACCAAAGGGCACAGTCTGCATGTGTAACTCAAGAGAAGCCCACGTGTACAGCACCCATTCTTGTCCTGGAGGGCCCTGTGTTCCTTTAGAACGTAAAGGGATATAAACACAGCTGGCAGCAGGTCAGGAGGCTGGACAGTCTGCTGACTTAACAAGGCAGGGCTACAGCAGCACTTCTCTCTAGAGGTCTTGAATCCAGGCACTAAGAGATGTGCCTGTGACTTCAGGGTCACAGGGCAAGCAGTTGCCTGCAATCTTAGCAGACCTGTTGTGAGGGTCCTTCCTCCTACTGTACTGTTGCTTGCCTGGCCACTTGTCCCGCGACTCTCTCAACACTGTGTGAGGACTGCATTCCAGCTCTCAAGGCCCTGGGTCTCCCCGCCCTTGTTTAGTCACGTGCTTCCTTCCACCCTGCTCTCCTGGGTTCTTCCTGCATTCCAGTCCACAGCAGTCCCACGGCACAGACTGCACTCATCTGTCTTTTCCTTACCTCACTCAGAGTGTTCCCAGAGTCCAGCTAGAGCCTGCAGCAGGCCGGCCCCCAGCTGGCCATGCTGTCTGAAGGCCTCTGCTGGGCTTTCTTGTCTTCTAGCTCTCTCTCCTTATGATGAATTCCAAAACAGTGGCTGGAGACGGCTAACAACCAGAAGCGCAGCTGGAAAACCCCTGAAGCTCTTAGGGAAAAGCAGTTGCCATGAGGCCTAGTGAGTCGTCCTAATCCCAGCTCTGCTGTTTTGCAGGCCTTGGGGACCCCGTGTCCTCTGGTGTTCTCAAGATGCTCTGCAATGCAGTTTACATTATTTTTCACTATATCCCATTCCAAGCCTTCAATTCTTTTTAAAGGATAGTTACATGTCAGTGTGTGTGTGTGTGTGTTAACATGCACATGAGTGCAAGTGTCCATGAAGGCCAGAAGTGCTGGGTTTACTATCACTCACCTACCAGATATGAATGCTGGAAACTAACCCCTGGCCCTCATCAATGTAGTATGTGCTCCTAACTGCTCAGCAACCTTTCCAGCTTCTTGTTTACTGGCTGACTGCTGGAATGGAAGCTTCAAGGAGACAGGTATCTGTGTCTTTACCCAACCATGCTGTCTTGAGAGTGACTTGACCACAGCAGACAAGACAACAAACAGCTGTGACTTAAGCGGGAGTCCAGATTTCCTAACCCAGGTAACAACAACCAATCAATAAACAGCTAACTAACAACTATCTATCAATATACCAATGTCCCTGTAACATTAGAATGTTACACTAAGCGTCAAGTCCATTACCCCTCTATACACCCACGTGGGCTCTGGAACAAGCTGCAGATCTGATTCATATATGAATCACAGGGAAGGGAAGGAATATCAGGACTGCATGGAAAAACCCACTCAGTGATGTCAGGGTCTGGTTCCTCAAGGGAATGCATGGTCCCCAAGGACTAAGCAGTGACTACCTCTCCTGGGGACTAGGAGGGCTGGAAGTACTGATCTAAAATGCTGGGGTCTATGCAGAGTACTCAATACTCCGTGCTTCACACATGTCCTTCGCCTCTACTCAGCCCAATGGTGGAGGCAAGCAGCATGCTTCAGGACTGCCTTAGACTGAGGTTTCATACAGCATTAGGAGACAGTGCAAGATTTTACTGAGAAAAAGTGAATTTTTAATTATCTTGTGAATCTACTTAGAAAAACACACACAAGCAATGTTCACAACTATAAATTTAAACCTTTTGCACTAAAAAAAAAAAACCAAAAAAAACACAAAACAAACACAAAACCACAGGCATGAACTGTAAACCTGTATTAATTATCAACTAGTCTTAAGGTTAATTCTTAGCAGTAATTCAGTATTTTCCTTCTTGGCAATTGTAATGTTGTAGCACCAAATGATCTCCCACAGAGGTACTAGTAATGCTGGCTGCCAGTGTAAGGAGCTGTTTCCAATACAGTGCTTCCTTCCCACACACAACATCCACTCACACCACACACAGGAGTCATGTGCAGATGGTGTCCACTCTGACTCCCAGGGCAATGGAAACAAGACAGAGGCACGGGGTCACAGACTTTAATGTAGTGCATTCGTAGAAAAGGCCAGCCTTCGTTCCCAGGCGTGCTCTCGTCCTCAGACTTTAATGTCATGATTTAGAAGATGCAGACGTTATTGCCTAAATATTACTCTATACATTTCCATCAGTGTTCTGGAAAACACCTTAAATTGCTACTTAATTTACACCATAATTACTGGGTTACAGCTTTAGCTCATTGGCAATTTTGGAAGCAATATTTTTGAAAGCTATGGATGTCCCTGATATCCGTTTAAACCGGACCCCATTCAGAGACAGTCTTGGCAGCTTACAGACTTCCATTTCCCACTGCACCAGGTTCTCTGCGTGCCCGTCGCCATGGACACAGAAGAGCAGGAAGCGTTCCCTCTGCTCATAGTCGCAGTTATTGGCATCCAGCACTTTGCGGATCTCCCGCATCATATCACTGGGATCCATGGAACTAGTGGTTTTCATACTCCAGGTGAAGCGCAGTGAGCGAGGTTTTGCCTCTTTGTTTTCATCCTTTTGTTCCGAAGATACATTGCGACTGAAATGTATAGGGGCATGGTGATTTTTAATTGCACTGAAAACATAACCTTTTCTACCTCAGTCACTTGATTATCAATTCCTTTAGCACAAATGACAACTGACCCCATGCACCTCACATTTACCAAGAGGCACACACGTAAATCCCCAATCTCTAAACACAAATAATGCACATGAAAATCTACCTGGCTGGGAAATGTTCAGGAAGCAGCTGTACTCCGGTGAGTACTGACCAGCAACCTTCTGCTCTTTCACCCACAGCTTCTGTTATTATAGTTATGCTTGACACATGTACCACACAGACCACAGCTCAATGGCTGACTCAGCATTCTCAGCTTAATACTACTGTTCCTCAGTTAGACGAGTACAAAGCTAAGCCACCATCTACCTTGTTGTTTCTCTATTTTATTAAAATTTCAATTTCATAGTTGAAAATATCATGGTCCTGTGGTACTGGCACTCAGGAGGCTGAGTGGATCACAGGAGTCCAGGAGCTTGAAATGAGCCTGAGGTAACAGTGAGGCTCATCTCAGAATAGGCAAAACCAAACCCTACAAACACCCACAACTCAGATGACCTAATCCTAATGCAGCAGACGAAGAAATGAAATGCTACAGTTCACTTTTCTGTGGATAACTGAAATGACTGGTCTGCATGAGGTGAGGGCTCAAACTACAGCTAAATTGCTACTTTAGACACTCCACAGATTATAAAGGCAAGCATGAGCTTGGCAACAATTTGGGAATAAGGAAACCTTAGGTAAGGAGGCAAAACAGCACAAAAACTATGGGCAGTCTGCTGGAGAGTCACAGGAGAGGAGTAAGGTGGGCAGACAGGACTGACCACATACACCTTAGTAAAATTCAATGGAACCAGAAGCAGAGGTTGTGTGTGGTTTTTGTGTGCGTGCTTTCTCTCTTTCATGGAAACGGTCTCTCATGAGGCTCAGACTGCCCTGACCTCCTGGTCCTCCTGCTCTACCTCCCAAGTACTAGGACCACAGGCATACGCTACCATGTTTGCTAAGTTTCTGTTTCCAACAGGGACATTGTCACCAAATGCACAGAGGCAGGAAAATGCAGAATGCACTCAAGACCCACCCCAGAGCATGGACCCACCACAATGGGTCAGAGTGTCATAAGCAAAACCACTAGCCCTTACAGAGCACTTGCATGGCAAACCTTGTCTTGCTCCATACCAGGAAGTAGGTTCCACCATCACCTTCCTGTTCTGCATGGGTAATACACATGGAAAAGCAGAGCCTGCTCTAAGCTGGGACAGGCCTGGAAGGAGACTGCCTACAGCTCACTCCAAGTCTACCATGGAAAGGCAGTTTACACAGTGTGCAGGGTCTCACAGGGATAGTTGGTCAAGCAGCAGGTGCCAAGGAAGATTTTCCCTTGGAACTGTAGCATCTTAACTTGCACTGGAAAGCATGGTAGGAGGCCTACCACTACAGAGATGGAATCCCAAGCCTACCTGTGATTCCACAGGCACAGAGTGAGTGCTACATAAAACCCAAAGACAAATATGAATTTACATAATATCATTTTAAAAGAAACACCACCTCAGCCTTCCCAGACACAAATGTAAAGCAGGGCTGAGGGTGCTCAGGAAGGCTCTCATGGCACACCAGTGCCCTCTTGTGGCTGCTGGCACGCAAAGCTGTCTCCTAGATGGAGCAAGCAGAGCCAGCAGCCTCAAGAACATTCTAGAATCAGAACCTTGCTGCAGCCCCAACCAGGTTAAATGAATAACCAAAAACAGCACTGATCATCTAGGCCATAACAATGAGGTAGTTAAGTACTTAGAAAATATTTGAAGTAAAAAGCATTTCCCTCACCTTGAGCCCTCATATCTCCCGTTCCTCTCATATTCAGTTGGAAGTCTCAATGGACAGAACATAGAAGCAAAGGAAAGTGGAAAAGAGAAAAGAAATCTTACACACTGGTCCACAGTCACCCGTTCATTAACACAAATATCATATAATTAAATAAAGGTATTTTGGTTACTACTAAACTAATTCAAACTCCTCCTCCATCTGACTGCTGATGATATATTCCCCTTGAGGACAAAGCCATGGGAAGGGGCAAGCTGTGCATTCACATCAGTTTTCTTCCTGCTGTGCACACTCATGGCTTTGGACTACAGCTGCTCTGTTCTATTACCATGTCACACTGTATAATTTCCACTTAAAAGAAGTGAGGTTATCAGTAGAACTCAACAGTCAAATACAACACATTTGTCCAATGAAAATTTGCTATTTGGGAAGATCACCTAAACATCATGAAGTGGCACTTGCAACAAAAAGGTTTTTTTTTTTTATTTCCACTTTTTAAGATATCATGTTTCATAAACACAAAAATGTAATCTGGCCTTCTTGAGAGGCACACAAGCAGTAACTTAAAACAATAACAGCATCTCTCGATGTAGCCCTGGCTGTCCTAGAATTCAGTATGTAGACTAGGCTGGCCTTGAAGCTCACAGGGGTCTGCCTGTCTCTGCCTCCCAGGTGATGTTAGGGCATGCACCATGTGATTAGGCAGCAACCTTAATAGCAGTGTTTCTGCCTTGTACGTGCACATTCCAAGGACGTCAATATTTGTGATGTGTCAACACCAAAAATACTAACCCAACTGGAACTACAATAACTATCATGCTCTAGTAAAACAATGACATATGGTTTCTTCATTGGGAAGTGACTTTTTAGACAGAATGCTGTTTACTCTACAACTCTCCAAAAATATGACATTTTTGCTGTGAGATTGCTCACACCTGAGTTTCTAAGTAAGCCAAATGAAGTTGGAGGATTTTATGCCCGATTCCAACGTTAGAGTATCTATCAGCCATCTTGTCACTTAAAGCCTTTGCCAATTCCATCCTCAATAAAACACTTACCTTCTGCACGCTTTGAGGCTAAACCAGTAATTGTACACGTGATTACTGAACATCTCATTCTTTAAACAGGAGCATGCTAAGTGCTATTAGTACCAAGACAGAATTATCTGGATGCTAAATGATTCTACTGAAGAAAGAGTGCACAAGGCATGCACAGGCCTTCTGCTGAGTGGGCACTACAATTCCTTTATTATGCCCAACAGAGTTAATCTATTTCTTTCCAGTTTCCTTTCAAGGGTATGAGAATTTAGTTCTTAGCAGAAAGTTTAGTTTTAAAGAAAAAAAAAAACAAAAACAAACGAACAAAAAAAAAAAACAAAAAAAAAAAAAAAAAAAAAAAAAAAAAAAAAAAAAAAAAAAAAAAAAAAAAAAAAAAAAAAAAAAAAAACAAAAAAACAGGACCAAAAAGCCAAACCTGATGTTAATTGCAGGAGCCATTTGGGATAGGCGGGGTGAGGATTGAAAAGAAAGTGTACATATAGGAATAAAAGTAAGTGTACATATATAAATCCTACCTTTTGATAAACCTGAATGACATGTTTCTAAAAGAAATTAAGCCAAAATAAAAATTAACAAAAAAGACTTGTACAAATTAAACAGAAAATCTAATTAATTATAGAAAGAATGGGAAAACAAACAAACCAACCAACCAAACACCATGGCTCCTCTTCTGGCCAACAATCAATAAAAACCTTTGTTGAAGAAGTAAAATTATTATAACACTTAAATTTTGAGTATGTCGTCTTTTAATTTGAAACATAAAAACATGTTTAGCCACAATGACTAAATCTATTAGAAACTTTTTAAAAAAGATTTATTTATTACATATAGTGTTCCTCTTGCAAATATGCCTGCAGGCCAGAAGAGGGCACCAGATCTCATTACAAATGGCTGTGAGTCAACATGTGGTTGCTGGGAATTGAACTCAGGACCTCTGGAAGAGCAGCCAGTGCTCTTAAACTCTGAGCCACCTCAACAGACACTCATTAGAAATGTTTTTACGGTAAAAGTCAGTCTTTAAAAAATTAACATGATCATTATGATGTTATTATTAATACAGGGTCTTGCTGTATATATCAAAGGCTGGTCTTGCAACCTGCTTCCACCTGAGTGCTGGGATTATAGACTTGCCACCATGCCTGTGACTTCAATGTACATGTACTTTGCAATGTACTTGTAATAATACCATTTCTCAGATTCCTACAGACTATCTTATGAGCAGAACTCCTTCTTGCCTTCTGCTACATAAACATAAAAGACCTAATTACAAGTCATTTAGTCATTAAGAGAATTATCACTGAGCTAGGTTTGATAGCATAAGACGACAAGAGGAAGGGAATGCTGTAAATCTGAGGCCAGGCAGGCCTATAAAATCAGTTCCAGAGCCATGGCTATATAGCAAGATCCTGTATTAAAGAAGGTGGGGCTGGTAATGATGCTTGGTAAAGTGTTTGCCTGGCATGCATGAAAACTCTGGGTTTGATCTCCAGTACTCAGGAGGTCTTGGAGATAGACAGGCCAAATTCATGAAGCCAATCTGGGCTACATGTAACCCTGTCTCAAAAATGACAAAACCAAACTGAAACCCAACAATAACAAAGTTAAGGAGACAAATGGCTATGCTGAACAGAGTCTGACGAGATCTCACACACTAAGCACCTTTGGGCAAGTGCAGGCAGGAAAAGCCCAGAGTTGTAATGGATACCGCAGACAGACATATTCGCCAAACAACATTTTTTGATTTTTCCTCTCTAATTTGGGGGTAACTCTGTACTGCTTTTAGGGAAGCCCAAAATCTTGACCTTGTGCATGGCACTGTCATCTCTAACTGTTGGGCTCCATTCACAGCTATCCCAGAGTACATGCAGCCTGTGAACCACGTTGGACACACTTGCTTAGACAAACTGGAAAGTGTCTAACTATTAGAGACAGCTGCCATCCACATCACACAGAGCAAACAATGGTACACAGCAGGATAAATACTGTAGACTGTGCATATAAAATATTTTAAATTAGACACTACATATAGATATGTTTTAAAAATATTATTTCAAAATGATTATTAGTACCCACTTTCCTCTCCCAGTGTTGGGGCCTTGTGAATTCTATCACTGAACGACACGCCTAGACAAGGTCTTTTTTTTTTTTAAAAACAATCTCTCTCTCTCTCCCTCTCTTGTTTTGCTGGCATGTATCATAGTGTTGAATTCCCTAAACTGGGATTACAGGCAGCTGTGGGGTGCTGGGAATTGAATCTGGGTCCTCTGGAAGACCATCCAGTGTTCCTAATCGCTGAGCCATCTCTCCAGCTCTGACAACAATGTCTTTTAAAAATTATATATTTTAGGGACTGGAGAGATGGCTCAGAGGTTAAGAGCATTGCCTGCACTTCCAAAGGTCCTGAGTTCAATTCCCAGCAACCACATGGTGGCTCACAACCATTTGTCCTCTTCTGGCCTGCAGGCATACACACAGACAGAATATTGTATACATAATAAGTAAATGAATATTTTTTAAAAAATTGTATATTTTAGGTATATGTGTATTTGCCTGCATTATGTAAGTGTACCACAAGTATGCAGGCCCAAGAAGGCCAGAAGGAGATGGGTCCTGTAAAGCCACAGTAGCACAGTCATCAGCAACTGTGTGGGTGCTGGGAATGGAACACAGGTGCTCAACCACTGAGCCGTCTCTCCAGTCCCTCACAAAATTTCTGCCTGGTAAGTCAAAATTTAGTTTGTCCTCCCTCAAACCTTTTTAATAACAAATAAGGCAGAGGGAAGACAGGACCAATCTGAGGTATAGAAACATTTGTGTCTAGGCTGTGTCTATCCTATATGCCTGTAGGCTTGGGCAGACATATTGGGGTGTGTGTGTGTGTGTGTACTTGCCATCAGATCCTTCTGAAGCTCTAGGTACAGTGGTTGTGACTCACGTGAAGTGGATGTTAGGAACCAAACTCCTGTTGTCTACAAGATCAGTATGGTAGGTATTCTTAACCACTGAGCCATCTCTAGGGTTGGTAGATTCTGTTTGTGGTGTTCCCTAAAGCTCTCTAAAGCTGCAGGCTAGCTGGTTACATGTAGCAACCTTGATTCTCCCTTTTGGTATCTAAGTATCAACATCGTGGCCTTTCAGGCATTACAACTTCAGCCTGAGTAATTACTCTCAAGAGGAGGATAAAGAATTTCAAATGTAGTGACAAGGATTTTTTTAAAAAAAGATTTATTTATTTACATATATGAGTGTAGTGCCTGCATGTACACTTGCAGGCCAGAAGAGGGAACTGGATTCCAATGCAGATGATTGTGAGATAGCATGTGGTTGATGGAAATTGAATCCAGGACCTCTGAAAGAACAGCCAGTGCTCTTGGCTCAAAAGCCAGCCTCTATATTATTGGCTTTCTTTCTTTTTTTTGGGGGGGGGAGGGTTTTCGAGACAGGGTTTCTCTGTAGCTTTGGAGCCTGTCCTGGAACTAGCTCTTGTAGACCAGGCTGGCCTCGAACTCACAAAGATCTGCCTGCTTCTGCCTCCCGAATGCTGGGATTAAAGGCGTGTGCCACCACCACCCAGGGCTCCAGCTTTTTCATTTTTAAAGACAGGGTTTTGAGACCCTATATAGCCCTGCCTGTTGTGGAACTCACTCTGTAAACCAGATTGCTGATTGGACTCAAGGCCAGAAATCTGCCTGCCTCTGCCTCCGGAGTGATGGGATTAAAGAAATATAGAAAAATCCTTGCACTCAGGGGGCAGAGATTTCTGTGAGTTCAAGGTCAGCCTGACCTACAGAGAGTTCCAGGACCTCCAGGGCTATACAGAGAAACTGTTTAGAAAAACAAAAAACCAAAAATCCTGCCTCAAATAAAAAGTAAAAAACTGGGAGTAGGGTGGTTGGCAAGATTGCTTGGTGGTTAAGAACACTAGATACTCTTGCAAAGGAAGTAGGTTTAATTCCTGGCACCCACAAGGTAGTTTACAAGTATCTGCAACTCAGGTTTTAGGGGATCCAATGCCTTCTTTTTGATTTTTGTGGGCATCAGACACGCACAGACATACATGCAGGCAACACATTCATACATGTAAAATAAAACTTAGGGGCTAGAGAGATGGCTGCATCTTGCTTCTCCATAGGTCCTAAGTTTACTTCCCAGCAGCACCCACATGGTGGCTCACAACCATCTATAATGGGATTTGATGATCACTTCTGGTATGACTGCGTACATGCAAATAATAATTTAAAAAATCTTAAAAAAAAAAAACCCCAAACTACTAGAGGTGTCTATAACTTATAAAAATTATTATCAATATTTTGTTTAAACAAGAAACTGTAATGTAATTTCTGTTCAAACACTGTATGGCATGAACCAAGTTTAACTAGAAAATGAACAGACAGCTCCTCACTGAACCTGGCGAGCAGCACAGCCAGGCAGAGTTGGCTCAGACACATTTCTGATGGTCTAATAAAGAGCTGAACGGCCAATAGCAAGGCAGAAGCTAGGATAGGCGAGGCTGAGAGACAGAGTATAAATAGAAGGAGAGGTTAGGAGACTGAGCAGTAAGAGAAAAAGGAAATGAGGACATCAGGGGCCATCATAAGAATGAAAGATACACAGAAGTAAGAGAAAGATAAAAGTCCAAAGGCAAAAGGTAGTCAGGATAATTTAAGAAAAGCTGGCAAAAAAGAAACCAACCTAAGGCCGGGTGATTATAACTAAAAAGCCTCTGTGTGTGATTTATCTGGGATTTGGGTGGTGGGCCCCTCAAAAAGCCAAAAGAGTAAATCATCATTCAACAAATGCCACACATATGTATGATATACATGTTCACATGATATACAAATATATACGTATATAGAAAATAACTAATTGGGGTGGGGGCTAGAAAGACGGCTTGTTGGTTAAGAGCACTGGCTGCTTTTCCAGAGGACTGGGGTTCAAGTCTCAGCACCCACTTGGCAGTTTACAACTGTCTGCGACTCCTGTTTCAGGGGATCTGACACCCTCACACAAACATACATGTAGGCAAAACACCAATGCACATAAAATACAAACAAACAAATTATTAAAAAAAACCAAACCACTATGTAGCCAGATGTGACCTTGAATACCTTTATCCCTCTAGTGCCTCGGAGGCAGAGGCAGATTGCAGGTGAGCCTCTATGAGTTCCAGGCCAGACTGGCTTGCAAAGCAAATTCTAGGTCACAAATACCCAGAGATACTGTCTCAAGAACCAGAATGAGAGCCAGAGGTTGTTCAGTGGTTAAGAGCACTTGCTCTAAGAGAGGACCTACGTTTGATTCTCAGAACCTACATGATGGCTCACAACCATCCAACTCCAGTTCCAGGAATTTGATATCCTCTTCTGTCCTCCTCGGGCACCAGTCATGCATGTGGTGGTGCACAGAAACACATTTGAGCAAAACACCCATACACATAAAAATAAAATCAGTAAGAATAATCCAAAACAACCAAAAAACCCAAACCAAACAAACTAGATATGCAGAGATATCTACCCATGTAGCTTAGCGCACACACACACACACACACACACACACACACACACACACACACACACACACAAAACCCTTCAAATGTTAGCTTTTTCCTTTGAAAACATCTTATGTGCATGTGTCTAATACCCATATGTACAATGTGCCTGGTAAGCTTGTGTGACAAGTGCCATCCTGACAATCCAGTTTTGACCTTTTTTTTTTTTTTGGTTTGTTTGTTTTTCCTTGCATGATCTATGCTATTTTGTTTATTTTGAGTTTTTTTAAGACAAGGCTTCTCTGTGTATGTAGCCCTGGCTGTCCTAGAACTTGCTCTGTAGACCAGGGTGGACTCCAATTCAGAGATCTGCCTGCCTTTGCCTCCTGAGTATTGGGATTAAAGGTGTGTGCAGACGTGTGCTCAGAGGCCAAAGGACAATATCAAGTATCTTGCTCTATCACACTCTACACCTCATTCTTCTGAGACAGAACCCACTCTTTTCTTCCTCTCTCCCTTCATTGTATATGTAAGGGTGTTTTGCCTGCTTGTAAGTGCATACAGAGGCCAGAAGAGGGCACTGATGAAATGAGGATAGGATCCCCTGGAACTGGAGCTATACCTAATTGAGAGCTGCCACGTGTGCGCTGGGAACCTAAGCTGATCTAAAAGAGCAGCAAGTGCTCTTAAAAAGGGAATTTTACTGAACCTGGAAAAAGTGTAGTAGACAGTAAGCCTCAATGACTGTCTTGTCTCTGCCAACCACAGCAGCAGTCAAAGGTATGAGCAGTGAGTCTGTGGATTTTTACGTGGGTGTTGGTCTTCATACTTGTTTAGAAGCACTCTTACTGAGCTACCACTACAACCCCCATGTGCTGGTATTTCAAATCAATAATAGTCTCCCAGAGAACACAAAGGAGAAATAAACGGGAGGACTTTCATGATGCTCAAGTGTCAATTACAGGGCTGGTGAGACAGCTCAGTGGGTAAGGTATTTGCTATTAAGCCAGACATGGAAGAGATAGTTGGTTTCATATTTAGAGACAATCACAGTAGACGTGTTTTTCTCGGTGACTGCTAAGCTGCAATAGATATGTCATGTGGACAGATGTCTGAACAATACAAACAATAATTAAAGAGTGATAAATTCTACCTAAGCACTAAACTTTTAGAATTGTGAAAAGATGCTGAGTTCTGTAATTCTACTTTAAAGCTGTAAAGTCTAAAGCTGGATGCACATGAGCTAATGGAGGGAAAAAAAGGATCCAGGCAGCAGCTTCACAAATTAGGAAAGGCATTTACTTTTTTTCTTTGCATTTGCTCCAACAGAACCAGCAGTACATAACACTTACCTCCTTGTGAGTTTTGAAGTTAGTTTACTAAAAAGATTAGTGGAACCTCGGCTTCGAGTCTGGGAAAGTGGTGTGGCTTCGTGGGACAAGCTGGGTGAGGCAGGTGGGCCATTATATGTTGCGGTTCGCCGCTCCCGAGGTTGGCCGTGGAAAGTGCTACGGCTGGCCGTGCCCCTTGGAAAGCGAATCCGATCTGGGGTGGTGGCACTGCTAATACTGTGGGTGGAAGCAACTGGAGTTCTCTGATCTGGAATAGTGCTAGGAAAGCAGAAAAAGAGACATCTTTGTTCCCAATATCATAACATGAAAATTTATAAGCACAATATACCTTTTACACATAATGAAGTAATCAGCCACTGGGAATCAAGATCCAAAGGATATTTTAAAACAGGATTTAGGAGCAAAACGTAAGCTCAGTGGGAAAGATATCAAAGGAACAGGACAACAGACAAAGTGCAAAAAGTTTAGGGATACCATATACGCACATTTCAAGGACAAGATTAATGTAGGGTGAAGAATGGCTAACTTAAACTTTCCCCCTCTACTTCCCTTCAAGCTGTTTACACACAGAGAACTGTGCCAAAAGGAAAGGCTTCCATGTGAAAAGGAACAGGCAACCAAAAAATTTGTAGAAGCACACAGATGGCATAAATATAAAATCCCACATGCTAAAAGCAAGTTGGGGTAGGAATTTCTTAGACGCTTTGCAGTATGCCAAGGCATGAAGACAGGCATATACACATACACAGACACCACAGACACAATGAAACAGGATGAGCTTAACTAAAACTATATGGAAGAAGAACATCTTTTGGACAACCGTAACAAAATCTTGAACCATAAAATCCACAGCACAAGATTAAGCAGCAGTGGGTACACATTAGCTTTAGAAGGAATGTGCGTTTTTCTTACATAGCCTTGAAGTTATCTCCTTCACTGTCTATTGGAGGTAACATCATCTTGGGGTGCCCAGAGGCTGACATGGACATCGACTTCTGATGTCTCAGCCGACAGGTAGATGTGGCACAGAGTGAGGCAGGGCTAGCTGCATAAGCGAACACTTCTGTCAGGCTGGGAGAGGGTTTGGGTTCAGGCAGAGGCAGAAACAACAGGGTGATGGAACAGTGACCAAAGAGCAGCTTGCTGTCTGTCTAATGCACACACCTTCTCCCCAAACCCCTGCAGACCTCCAGAAATCAAGAATCTCTTTCACTTGTTTGGAGATTCTGGGCCAATTGCTAGCCTGCAGCTGCTTTTGCAAACAGCAGTTTAAAAAGTTCATTATCTTAAAGAACATACAGTCTCCATGTTTAAATACTCTTCTATATGTGCCTTCCAAGCTCTGCCTGAAACAGAACACATCCTAAAGATGTCTCTATGCAAATGTAGGTGGTAAAATGAATGTGACACAAGCACATAGTATGTTTCACCTATTCCCTTGCAAATAAGTGACTGAAGTAACGGGCACAGAAACTTGATATTATACACCAGAGTATCCTATGTCATTTGAATAATACAGTTCAGAACTTTCCCACTCAGAAGACATTTGCTCCCTTCTTATATAGATAGGAAAACTCAGCATATGGACTATTTATGGAAAGAGTATTATACTGATTTAAAGCCTTCAGTGTTACCTTGCATAATGGCTTCAAACAAACTTACCCACATAAAGTAGTACCCTAGGAGCTGTTTTCTCTTTTTGCCTTTACATGGGTTCTGGAAATCAAACTAGTCACTATGGCAAATGACAAATGCCTTTTACCTGCTAAGCTATCTGTCTCATTGGCTCAACTCTTGTACTCTTATCTGTTCAGGTCCAGACAGCGGTCATACATTGATTGTTCTGCCCAGCTGCTGACAATTTTGACCAAACTGGGAGCAAGGATCAACATGTGCTTGGAACACAGTAAGAAAAGCAGGAGATGTTTGACATCTCTGGAGAACATATGTCGTCTTAAAGACTTGAGAGAAGCAAAGGACTTTGGTGCACAGGAAGAGACTGTTCTCTTTTCCCAAGAAGCAGCTGCAGGAGAGACTAGACCTACAGGTACACAGGCATGAAGAGAGCATGTGCAGATACTCTGCAACACTGACTGGATCCTCCTTGAAGTACAAGACCTAGCTAAGGGAAAGTATAACTCACATTTGAATTATTAACCATCTGGCCTATTTAATTAAAATCATTTTTTATTTTATTAAAATTGTATGTGTGTTTGAGTGAATATGCCCACAAACTCTAGAATAGCATACTAAGTCTCCTGCAGCATTAGTTAGAAATCTGGTCTTCTGTAAGAGCAATAAATGCTCTTAACTACTGGGCCATCTCTCCAGTCTACCACCCTCCACTCACTTTTCGTTTTGTCTTTTTTTCTTCTTCTTCTTCTTTGAAATAGGGTTTTGCTATGTAGCCCTGGCTGTCCTGGAACTCACTCTGTAGACCAGGCTGGCCTCAAACTTAGAGATCCAACTGCTCTGCATCCCAAGTGCTAATGTTAAACATGTGCGTCACTACTGTCTGGCATACCTGTTTTGTTTTTGATTTTTAAATTTATTTATTTATTATGTATACAGTGTTCTGTCTGCATATATTCCTGTGGGCCAGATGGTTGTGAGCCCCCCAAAAATCACTGAAATCAGAAGGCTGGTTTAAAAAAAAATTCACTGATAAGGGGTTGGAAAGATGGCTCAGCAGTTAATACTGGCTGCTTTCCCAAGAGGAACAGGGTTTGATTTCCAGCACCCACATGACAGCTCACACCCGTCTGTAACTACAGTCCTAGAGGAATCTGTAGACATACAAGCAAAACACCAACACATAATTTTTTCCCCAATTCACTGATAAACATAATCTTACAAGATAAGCTTAGCTGATCAAAAGTTCTAGTAACCTGTGGAAGAGTTTAATAATGGGGGTATGACAGCTAACTTGATAGGATCTAGATTTACTTAAGAGACAAACCTCTTAGAAAAACCTGTAAGGGATTATCTAGATTTGGTTAAGTGAGGTAGGGAGAACAATTTTAGCTGTGGGCTGGGTCCGGGGCTGTATAAACAGGAGAAAGAAATCTGAGCACAAGCCCGCATTTCTTCTGTGCGTGCTGACTGTGGAGTGACATGAACAGCTCCTCAAGCTCCTGCAGCCGTCACTTCCCAACTGTGCCCTGGACTGTGAGCCCGATGAAGCAATATTTTGTCCTAGCAATAAGAAAATAATTAACAAGATATGGAGTTGGATCTTTCTCAGGTAATCACAGAGGTCACTAGTCATATATTGTCTAAATAATGGGACCAAACAAACAAAAATCAATACAATAAAACAAATTAATGTCAGAAAGCTGGACGGAGGTAGCACTGGGCGGTGGTGGCACACGCCTTTAATCCCAGCACTCGGGAGGCAGAGGCAGGCGGATCTCTGTGAGTTCGAGGCCAGCCTGGTCTACAAGAGCTAGTTCCAGGACAGGCTCGAAAGCTACAGAGAAACCCTGTCTCGAAAAACAAAAACAAAAAAAAAAAATTAATGTGAGAAGACACGTGTATAGTACACACACCTGTAATCCCAGTACTTGAGTGTGGAGGCAGGAAGAGCCTTAAGAAAAAGAATGAAGACTACTTTCACCATAACTCACTCTTCATTTTCCACTGTCAACTGAACCTCAGGGCTTCACACATGTATGTTTGAAAAAAAACCCTATTAACACACACACCCACACACAACCACTGATGCTAAATATGACCAGACAGTGGTCAACATTCAAGCCAGAGGACAGCAAAATGTAATGTGAATTCATCATGGAGTTCTCTGAGATTCACTGTGATTTTCATTTTCTCAGAATCTGGTTTATTCTATAGAGAATATACATTTAACCAAATCCCTCCAACTAGATTTCTTTTCCCTACCACCCCCGCCCCCTCACCCAAATCAATAGTACTTCATGGTTTCTGGATCTACCTAATCCCATTTTCTTTTTCTCTCTTCCTTTCCTTTCTTCCTTCCTTCCTTCCTTTTTTTTCTGAGATAGGGATTCTGTGTGTATGTAACCCTCTGGAACTTGCTAGAGCTGCAGACCAAACTGGCCTTGAACTCATGAGATTCGCCTATCTCTGCCTCTCCAGTGCAGAAATTAAAGGCGTGCACCACCACAGTACAATTTATTTTTTATTTATTTATTTTAGATTACAGGAGCTCACATTTAGGAGATTTTCTGAGTTTCAGAAGATAATCAGAGGCTGTACTTTTATGTATATATGGTTGTTTTGCCTGCCTGTATGTCTGCATACCACATGCATGCCTGATGCCCGTGGAAGCCAGAAGAGATAATCAGATGCCTAGGACTGGAGTTACACACAGATGGTGCTGAGCCCCACATGAGTGCGGGGAACAGAACATGGGTCCTTTGGAAGAGCAGTCAGTGCTTTTCGCCACAGAGCCATCTCTCCAGCCCTCATTTTTGTACCCTTCTTTCATAACTCTGGAAAGCTGTCTGCATGATATGATTTTCTACTTATGGACACATGATCTTAGTATTTCAAATCATGCAGAAGATGGACTCTCCATGTTCCTAGAATCTCAAGTGTATCTCTCTGAGGGGGAGACTATGATACTCCTGGCCATCTGTACTTGGTGGCAAGGCTGGCCTTGTACTTAGAGATATACTTGCATAGGCCTCCAGAGTGCTAGGAATTAAAGACCTGTAAGACCACCATCCAGCTTAAGCTATTATTATTACTATCGTAGAGCTGGAACTGGAACTGGTGTAGGAGGTTCTTCTGTCTATGTGAGATGTCTCTGTCATTTCTAGAGTTTTGGAAGTTACTTTAATGCACTTCCTGTTTACTTAAGTAATATCTCCTTCTGGAGTCTTTGATGGAGTTGAAGAATTTATATAGTTTTCTTTAGTTATGATAAAAGATAAAGTGGATATAAATATTGTAACTGTAATTCTTGCTTGATAACTATTTTGTTATATGTAATTTTACTATGTTACAGTGAAAGCCCTTCCTTTTTGTTTAAAGAGAAAAAGGGGAAATGGTGTAGGAGGTTCTTCTGTCTATGTGTTGCTTTCATTGCTTGAATAAAGAAACTGCCTTGGCCTTTTGATAGGGCAGCACTTAGGTAGGCAGAGTAGACAGAACTGAATTCTAGGAAGAAGGGAGAGAGATTGCTGCCATGAAGCTGCCAGGTCAGACATGCTGAATCTTTCCCGGTAAGCCACGACCTCGTGGTGACATACAGATTATTAGAAATGGGTTGAATCAAGATGTGAGAGTTAGCCAATAAGAGGCTAGAGCTTATGGGCCAAGCAGTAATTTAATTAATACAATTTCTGTGATTATTTCGGGTGTAAGCTAGCTGGGCGGGATGGAACAAAGGGGCCCTGTGCTCCTCACAACATGAAACCATGCACACTATTATGGCACTATACCTAAACCACAGCTCAGACCCTATTCAAAAGATGAACACACACAAAATCTCCTCCATTCCCTACTCACCGTTTTCAAAGACCACGCTGACAGTCTTTCTGAAGAAACTTCCCTGGTTCAACCCCAGCTCTTCTTTGTCACACATACCCACCATAGAGAAAGATGCTCTGGACAAAGAGAAGAATCTGGAATCCTAATCTCTTGCTAGAAATTAGCATTTAAAGTTTACTTACCTTTAAAGAGGACTCAGTTAACTATTTGAATTTAGATTAGAAAAGTGAGAAGTAACATATTACCACTTCTTTTGGGAGAAAATTTTTTTTTTTGGCCAATAGGTAAAATCTCATACCTGTTTTCTTTGCCATTCTGAATCACTGAGTGTCGATCCGTTGCAGACCTCTCACTGCAAACATAAGTGTTTCGTCGTGTCATCCCACCAGATGCTGTATTACTCTGCAAGAAAAGGGCATATTTGTCTTAGTCTATTTGCAAAGTACAATTCAATACGAATAACCTAAAAATTTGTTTATGCAAACAAAAAAATTGGAAGAGGGATGTTGTCTATGTGTTTGGTGATGTTCATGTTCTTATAAGCTCGAGGTTAATTAATGTCTGCTAACTCTCTGAATTCAGAGCTCTCAGACTTAACCAGCTTGTCCAAGGGACATTCTGTCTCTTCCTTTAGAGTACTGAGATCATAGGCAGGTGGCCACAGCTGTTTGGCTTGTATGTGGGTGCTAGGGTTTCTGAATTCAGGTACTCACACTTGAGTAGCAAGCATTCTACCCATTAAATCATCTTCCCAGGCCAACATAGTCATTCATAAACAAATAAAAACAATGTATGTGTCTATGCATTTGCATGCACTCATGTGTCAGTGTGTGTATGTGTGTGTCTATGTGTAAAAAGAGGACACTGGATCTCCTGGAGCTAGAGTTAATGGTTAGCAGCCCAAGGTGGATATTGGGAACTGAACTCTTGTGCTCAGCAAGAACAGAAAGCACTATTAACCATGGAGGCATTGCTCCAGTCCTTCCTTCCTGCCTTCTTCTTCTTCTTCTTTTTTTTTTTTAATAAATCTAGTAATCCAAACTAGTAAGACCTAGTTAGTAATAAGCCTGAGCAAAAGGCCCAACAGCTTATAATTAATATAAGCTTCTGTGTGTTTGAGACTGAATGGCTATGGAACCGAGCAGGACATAAAAGGCAAAAGATGAACTGGAGAGATGGCTCAGTGGTTAAGAGCACCCACTGGTTGCTCTTCCAGAGGACCTGGGTTAAATTCCTAGCATCTACAAGGTGGCTAACAAACTAACTCCAGTTCCAGGGTTCTGATGCTCTGCAGGCACCACAAATGCGTGGAGAAGCAGATGAAACACTTATACACATTAAAATAAAAAAGTACCAAGGTTGTTGTGCAAAGTGAAGAGAGAACACGCACAAGGGCAGGAAATGCTTGAAAACTTTATGTCTGGGGAGGGGGGAGAGGGGGTAGGGGAGTGGGAGAAAAATGGGAGGAGGGGAGGAAGTGGAAATTTTGAATGGTATTATTTATAAAGCAGTAACAATTGAAAAAAAAAAACCTTATGTCTCAGTCTTTAGAATCCAGAATACAGCCAGGCAGGGGCGGTGCATACCTTTAATCCCAGCACTTGGGAGGCAAAGGCAGGTGGATCTTTGTGAGTTCGAGGCCAGCCTGGTCTACAAGAGCTAGTTCCAGGATAGGCTCCAAAGCCACAGAGAAACCCTGTTTTGAAAAAACAAAAACAAAACAAAAACCCCCAAAAAAACCAACCCCCCCAAAAAGAAAGAATCCAGAATACACAAACATCTATTTTTTTTAAAGATTATGTTGTTTGCATGTACACCTGCATGCCAGAAGAGGGCACCAGATCTCATTATAGATGGTTGTGAGCTACAGAGTGGTTGCTGGGAATTGAACTCAGAACCTTTGGAAGAGCAGATCTTAATCTCTGAGCCATCTCTCCACCCCCATAAATAACTCTTACAACATAATTCCAAAACGACAGACAATCTAAAAATGGGCAACAGGGGTGCTGGAAAGCTGGCTCAGCAGTAAAGAGCTCTGGCTGCTCATCCAGAGGTCCTGAGTTCAATTCCCAGCAACCACATGGTGGCTCACAACCATCTGTAATGAGATCTGGTGCCTTCTTCTGTCATGCAGGCAGACACGCAGGCATAACACTGTGTACACAATAAACAAATCTTTAAAAAAAAAAAAGAGGGGGGCAACACAAGGGCCAGCAAGATGACCCAGCTGGTGGTGTGTTTGCTCCCAAGACTACAATTTGACTTTTTTACAGAGTAGAAAACAGGATGCAACTCCCTTGCACATGTATGCATTCACATACATACACAACATAAATATAATAAACGTTTTTTGTTTTTATTTTGTTTTTTGGTTTGTTCGAGACAGTGTAACACCTCTGGCTGTCCTGGAATTCCATTTGCAGACAAGGCTGGTCTCGGACTCAGAGATCTGTCTGCTAGGATGAAAGGCATACACTACTACCGCCCAGCAGATTCCAACTCTTGAAGGTGAGGCAGGAGAACTGTTGTGGGTTCAAGGCCACCCTGGGTTACAAACAGTGAGACCCCATTTTATTTCCATATCTAGAACCCACATGGTAGGAAGAGATCAACAACATTATACAAAGTTGTTCTCTGATACTATGGGATGTCTTCCACCCACAAAGAAATAAAATGTAGGCCGGGCGGTGGTGGCACACGCCTTTAATCCCAGCACTCAGGAGGCAGAGGCAGGTGGATCTTCGTGAGTTCGAGGACAGCCTGGTCTATAAGAGCTAGATCCAGGACAGGCTCCAAAAACTACAGAGAAACCCTGTCTTGAAAATAAAAAAAAAGAAATAAAATGTAATTAAATAAAAAAGGACAAAATAAGTGGGAATAATGGCTCAGTATAAAGGTGCTTGATGTGTAAATCTGGGGACCTAAATTTATTTACCAAAAGTAACGGTTTGTGCTATTTTATAATTCTGATACAAACTAGAAAAATCTGGGTAGAAGAACTTCCAATTGAGGAACTGCCTCCATCAGTCCTCTAGGCAAGTCTTGACTGATATGTGAGGGCTTGGTTTATGATGGGGTGGTACCAACCCTGGGAAGGTGGTCTGATGTTTTATAAGAAAATAAAATGAACAAGCCAGTCGGCAGTCTCTGCTTGAGTTCTTAACCTAACTTCCCCAAATGACAACCTAGGAATTGTTACAATGAAGTAAAGCAGCCCCGCAGTGGCAGTGCACACCTTTAGTCTCAGAACTTGGAAGGCAGAGGCAGAAGATTTGTATGAGGCCAGCCTGGTCTACAGAGTAAATTCTAGGATAGCCAGGGCTACACAGAGAAACTCCTTCTCAAAAACAAAACGACCAACCAACCAACAACAAAAAAAGATGAAGTAAACCCTTTCCTTCCCCCATACTTTTGATCAGTGCTTTATCACAGCAATAGAAGCCCTCACTAAACCGGATGGTGGTGGTATACACCTTTAATCACAGCACTCAGGGAGGAAGGTTGAACAGATCTCTGACTTCAAGGCCAGTCTGCTTTACAGATCAAGTTCCAGGACCACCAGGCCTATGTAGAGAGACCCTGACTTCCAGATGTGCCTATGGAACAAGCTCAACTCCCCAGTAATGCATAAAATTTAAAAGAGGATAAAGTGAGTTCAGAACCCATATTTTAAAAAAGCCAGCCAGAGCCACACAGAGAAACCTTGTCTCAAAAAATGAAACAAAGCAACAGCCAGGTGCAGTAGTATGCACTTGTAATTCTGGGGCTAGAAGGCAGAGACAGGAAAATGACTGGGCAGCCAATCTGTCCTAATCAGCAAGTTTCAGGTTCAGAAACCCCCCTTTCAAAGACTAAGATGGGAAAACCTTATGGCAGAAGCTATAGACCCAACGAGTGGAGAAGAACACATTCAAAAGGTAGAGAGCAACTGATAAAAACATTTCCACTGTCAGCCTTTGTTTGAAGAAGCAAGTACATACATATGCAAACACATGCAGCACATACACACACAGAATTGAAAACTGTAGTCTATACAGATTTGTTTAACAGTTCTGGCTATTCTGGAACTTTGTAGACCACACTGGCCTCGAATTCAGAGATATGCCTGCCTCTGCCTCCTGAGTGCTGAGATTAAAGTTGTGTGCCACCACCTCCAGGCCACACAGACATTTCATACAAATATTTACAATGCTATTCTTTATTTTGAAAAGGCAGAAATAATCTAAATGTCTATCAATAGATGATCAAATGAATTGTAGTCTATACGTATAGAATAACACTCAAGCTCTAAAAAGGAATGAGGTAGTAATACATGCTACAACTTAACTCTCAAATATTATCTTGAATTCAAGAAACCAAACACAAATGTCTGTATTTATATATTTGACTTTATTTATGTGGAGTTATCAAAAAAAGGTAGCAGGAGCTAGAAAATGACAAGTTATCACAGTTACAGGGTATTATGGGGTATTGAAAAGTTCTCTACCTAAGTTGGGCAGTGGCTCATCCCTGTAATTGCAGCACGTAAGAGGCTGAGGCCAGCCTAAGCCACAGATACCATGTTCCAAATCAACCAACCGAACCAACAAATCTAGTGAAACAAACAAACAAAAAGGTAAGTTCTTTTTTTGAATAATTTATTTGTATTTTTATGTACATTGGTGTTTGGCCTGCATGTTTGTTTGTGTGAGGGTGGGTGTCAGATCCTTTCGAATTGGAGTCAGAGACAATTGTGAGCTGTCATGTAGGTGCTGGAAATTGAACCTGGGTCCTCTGGAAGAGCAGCCAGTGCACTTAACTGCTGAGCCATCTCTCTAGTCCCCAAAACGTAAGTTGTTAAAAACACCAGCTGCACATTTAAATTGGCTAATTATGTTATGTGGAGTCTGTGTTAATTTAACCTTGTAAATAAAACACAAACAAAAAGAATAAAAGTTACAATGAAACATTTTTATCATGTAATATTATTTACTTCTTTTTGGTGATGCTAAAAATTGAAACCAGGACCAATGGCACACATTAAGGAATTGTTCTAAGACTTGAGCACAATCAGAGAAAGTTTTATATTATTATTTGTGTGAGATGTGTGGATAGGTGCATGAATGCTGTGATGCACATTTGCAGGTTGGATAACTTTTAAGTCCGTGTTCTGGTTCCATCATGAGCCAAGGGAATAATCTCAGGTTTGCTAGGGAAGTGTTTTCTATCTTCAGAGCTATCTTACCAGTGAGAATTTCATTCTTATTTTTTGAGGTTTACTTTTACATATACGGCTGTTTGCACCATGTGACTGTGCTGATCAGATTGGTTGGATCCCCAGGA
This sequence comes from Ondatra zibethicus, assembly GCA_004026605.1. Lineage (NCBI taxonomy): Eukaryota > Metazoa > Chordata > Mammalia > Rodentia > Cricetidae > Ondatra > Ondatra zibethicus. Next base: position 110,260 of record PVIU01000975.1, read on the forward strand.
ACTGGAATTACAGGTGGCTGTGAGTCACGATTTGGGTGCTGAGAACTGAACCCAAGTCTTCTAAAAGAGTAATAAGTGTTCTTAAGCTCTGAGCCACCTCTCCGGTGCCAATTTATTTTATATTTAGGCATGTGTCTACATGTGAGTAGTGCAGATATCAGAGGCATCTGCTACACTTGCAAGCAGATTTACAGAATATTGCAGCCCCCCTGATGTGGGTACTGGAAACAAACTGTGGTCCTCTGCAAGAGCAGCAAACATGCTCACCTCCTGATCAATTCTCCAGTCCTGATCCTCCTGGCTCTACCTCCTAAGTACTGTGACTCACCACCACACCCGGCTTATGTTTACCTCTTCCATGCTACGCAAATAATCTACCATCAGAGCTTCATTTCTACCACCACAGCATTTAAAATTTTTGTTTGTTTGCTTGTTTTTCAAGACAGGCTTTCTCTGTGTAACAACCCTGGCTATCCTGGAATTCACTTTGTAGACAAGACTGGCTTTAAACTCACAGAGATCCACCTGTCTCTGCCTCCCGAGCGCAGGGACTAATGGTATACGCAACCATGACTGGCTAAGATTTATTTTTATTGTGAGATTTGTTTGTTCTGACACACGGTTTTATTGTATAGCCTTTGCTAGCCAGAAACTGGCTATGTAGACCAGGTTGGTCTCAAACCTCTCCGGGATCAATCAGCTTCTGTCTTCCTAGTGCTGATTTTTTAATTTATTTTTTATTGATATTTATTAAGCTCTACATTTTTCTCTGCTCCCCTAACTGCCTCTCCCCTCCCCCTTCAACCCTTCTCCAAGGTCCCCATGCTTCCAATTTACTCAGGAGATCTTGTCTTTTTCTACTTTCTACTTCTCATGTAGATTAGATCTATGTAAGTCTCTCTTAGTGTCCTCATTGTTGTCTAAGTTCTCTGGGATTGTGGTTTCTTTGCTTTATGTTTAAAAACTACCTATGAGTGAGTACATGTGATAATTGTCTTTCTGTGTCTGGGTTACCTCACTCAAAATAATGTTTTCTAGCTCCATCCATTTTCCTGCAAAATTCAAGATGTCTCTATTTTTTTCTGCTGTGTAGAACTTCATTGTGTAAATGTACCACATTTTTCTTATCCATTCTTTGATCGAGGGGCATTTAGTTTGTTTCCAGGTTCTGGCTATGACAAAGCTGCTATGAACATGTCCTTGTGGCACAATTGAACATCCTTTGGATATATACCTAAAAGTGGTATTATTGGGTCTTGAGGAAGGTTGTTTCCTAAATTTTCTGAGAAATCGCCTCACTGACATCCAAAGGGGTTGTACCAGCCTGCATTCCCACCAGCAATGCAGAAGTGTTCCCTTTTCCCCACAACCTCTCCAGCATAAGTTGTCATCAGTGTTTTTGATCTTGGCCATTCTTTCAGGTGTAAGATGGAATTTCAGAGTTGTTTTGATTTGCATTTCTCTGATGACTAAGGATGTTGAACATTTCCTTAAGTGTCTTTCAGCCACTTTAGATTCCTCTGTTGAGAGGTCTCTGTTTAGGTCTGTACTCCATTTTTTTTTTTACTGGATTATGTGATCTTTTGGTGTTCAATTTCTTGAGTTCTTTGTATATTTGAGATCAGACCCTCTGTCTGATGTGGGGTTAGTGAAGATCTTTTTCCATTCTGTAGGCTGTCATTTTGTCTTGTTGACCGTGTCCTTTACTTTACAGAAGCTTTTCAGTTTCAGGAGGTCCCATTTACTAATTGTTTCCCTCAGTGTCTGTGCTGCTGGGGTTCTATTTAGGAAGGGGTTCCCTGTGCCAATGCGTTCAAGTGTACTTCCCACTTTCTCTTCTATAAGGTTCAGTGTGGCTGGCTTTATGTTGAGGTCTTTGATCCATTTGGACTTGAGTTTTGTGCATGGAGCCTAGTGCTAATTAAAGGCTTCGGCCACTATGCCTGGCACCCAAGCAACAAAATAAATTTCCTAAGAATTATATGATAAATCAGCCTCAGATGAATTTACTGAACCTGTGGAGTGGATGGGGAATTCAGGAACAAACCTGTAAGAACAAACCTCACACTCCCTACTTTCAAAACGTAATATAAAAGTATAATCATGCCTGGGTGTGATGGTGCAAGCCTTTAATCGCAGGACTTGAGAGGCAGAGGCAGGCAGAACTCTGAGTTTGAGACTGGTCTGGTTTACAGAGCTTGTAAATCAAAGTAAATAAGTAAAAATTAAAAAGACCCCCCCCCTCCTTGTTTTTCAAGACAGGGTTTCTCTTTGTAGACCTGGCTGTCTTGGAATTCACTCCGTAGAAGAATCTGGCTTTAAACTCAGAAATCCACCTCCCTCTGCCTCCTTAATGCTGGGATTAAAGGCATGCGCCATCATGAACAGGCAAAAAAGATTCACTTTTATGTGTATTAGTGTTTGCAGCATGTATGGCTGTTGTCTGTGGAGGTCAGAAGAGGGTGTCAAGATCTCCTAGAACAGAAGTTAAAGATACTTGTAAGCTACCATGTGAATAAACCCAGGTCCTCTGAAAAAGTAGCCAGTATTTTTCTTTTTCCTTTAAATTTATTTTTTCTTTAATCCCAGCACTTGGGAGGCAGAAGTAGGTTGATTTCTATGAGTTTGAGGCTAGTCCGGTCTACAGAGCGAGTTCCAGGGCAGGTTCCAAAGCTACACAGAGAAACCATGTCTCGGGAAAGAAAAACAAAAAACAAACAAACAAAAAAAGATTTATTTTTTTATGTGTATAGGTGATTTTCCTGCATGTATATCTGTGTACCATGTGTGTGCACTGCATTCAGAGGTCTAGAACTGAATTTACAGATGGTTGTGAGCTGTCATATGGGTGTTAGGAATCGAATGTGGGTCCTCTAGAAGAACAGTCCATGCTCACAAGAGCTGAGCCATCTTTTCAACCCAATCATAGAATTTTGTTTGCTATGGTTTTGGCTTTTCGAGATAGGGTATCTTTATGTAACAGCCCTGGCTGTCCTGGAACTCACTTTGAAGACTAGGCTGGCCTTGAACTCACAGAAATCTGCCTGCATCTGATTTCCAAGTGCTGGGATTAAAGGTGTGTACCACCACTGCCCAGCCCAAGGGAAGATAAAGTTTTAATGTATCATGAGTAGATGATGTTCAATGAAACTCCAAGAATGACTGGAAGAAAATTTTTGATGTTGCCACTACACTTTGGATGAATGGACCTCAAAAGTCCACAAAGTAAAAGGCTTGGTCCCTAGGGCGGAGCTACTGAGATGCAATAGCATATTTAGGCGGCAGGACATTGTGGGAGGTTCTAAAGTACTGGGGCCTGTCCATGAAGCATGTGTTGAGACTCTGGCCATCAAGTCACTTGCATCCTAGTTTGTTCTATCACATGTCCACAAGGGCTGCCTTCACAACCTAGGTATGAGCCATAAGCCTGACCAACTTGGACTGGAGCTAGCCCTGAACTAAAATATCTTTTCTCTTTCTACTTTAATTGCTTCAGAATTCTGCTATAGTAACATGACTATATAATATTGCTGTTACTTATTATTTTTTATAAATAGGTAAATACTAATAGTTGATAATACTCAGGATAAGCCAGGTGGTGGTGGTACACACCTTTAATCCCAGCACTTAGAAGGCAGAGGCAGGTGGATCTCTGTGAGTTTGAGGTCAGTCTGGTCTACAAGAGCTAGTTCCAAGACAGGCTCTAAAACTACAGAGAAACCCTGTCTCATCCCCCCCTCCAAAAAAAAAATTAAATAAATAAAAATAAAGACAAAAATAGAGTGAAATGTCACAAAGATGGGGAAGAAAGCATATTCCACTGTCACAAAAATGATACCAAATTTATGTAAGAGACTGAGCCGGGTGGCAGTGCACACCTTTAATCCCAAATCTCAGGAAGCAGAGGCAGGAGGCTAGCCCGGTCTACACAGCAAGTTCCAGGACAGCCAGGGCTACACAGAACTTTGTCTTGAAACCCCATAACTCAAAAAAGCAGGAGACCAAAATTAAAGTACAGTGTTACAACCCCACTTTATAAGGCACTCAAAAGCCAAAATAAAAGTATCTTAAATGTTTTATTCTGATTAGGTACAATGCGAGAGGATGAAATGGACAAAACCCCTTGGCTTTCCTTGTGAACTTCTGACCTCATAACATAATGAAGGGTTCCTTTCTGGGTTTTTCTATCAGTAGAAGGGCTGCAGTACTGTCAATTTTGGGAGAGGAAATCATGCTTTTAGATAAGATTAAGACTGTTCATTGTTCTACAAATTCTGTGCAAAATTATTCCTATAAGTGCTAACAGTAATTACCATGTTATGTCAGACATAACCATTTCCATTCATGAGAAAAAATGCTCCTGAGACTAAATGAATTCAACTTAATCTAACAAACAGGTGAGAGATAGTGACTTCAGCATACCAATGATGTAACTTCCCTTCATGCTCTTCACCTGTGCTAAGCTAGTCCAGTCTTTGGTACTCAGAAAGGCCTCAGTGAAAACACTCTTCCTAGAGGAAAGTCGACCTGTTGGCACTGTACATATCGGCTCTGCCAACTACTTTCTGCAACTACTTTCTGCCACTGTCTTTTGTGTAACAACTTACAGAGAGTAGATGTCTCTGGAGTAACTTCTCATTGTCTCTGACACACAGGACCTGAGTACTTACTTAGTGTGGAGAACAGGCTATGACTGTCTGGGCTCCCCCAGAGCTCTGGACAAATGTGCTCCAGTGCAACAATGTTAAGAACTGAGGCTTCTAGGTCATTAGTGCTATGTAAAAGGAAGGGAGAGATAAACCTACCCCTTCTACAAGGTGTCCATACCGTGTCCTCTGGAGCAAGTGGTAACAAAATACTATCTTGGAAGAAGCAAAGACAATATCCTCTACTACACAGTGAGCCTGCTGGATTTTTCAGTCTCTAGAACTCAAGCTACATTTCTGTTCCTTATAAATATGTCTCAGATGTTCTGTCAGAGCTGCAGGAATTTTCAAAAGAAACACCTACAATGCAGGAAGCGGGGCATGGTAGATTAGAGGAAAGACACTGCAGGCAGAAAAATAGAGAATAAAATGGATGGATGCAAAAAGACTAGCTGGTTTAAGTCCCAGCCACCAAGGACTGCTATCCAATCCAATAGTACTTACACTGGGGACAGCAGGGCTTTTCTTGCGCTCGGGAATATCAGCTTTATTGGGATTGCTTGCATTCCCAAGCATGGGACTGGCAGGGGCAATCCCCTTTCCTCCTACAGCAGTGCCACTTGATTTTCGGGAAGGAATTCCATCTTCTTTGAGGTCACTATCTGCAGTGCTAGTCTGACTCCTCTTTGGATATGCCACAACTGAAGGAATAGCTGGTCCAGCTACAATAAAGAGTTCACTCTTTAAAAGACAGAATGCAGTTTCATATTTATTCTGTGAAAATTAACATTTTGCAAGACAATTTAAATTTCTATTCACCTGTAACTATAAACTAGTAAAATTTTCCAAGATATTTTCCATTTGATTACCACACAATCATTCTACTTTCTAAAAAGATTGTGAAAACTTGAGTTGAGTTGTCCTTTGGAAAAACTTAATACCATTTCACTGTCTAGAAGATCATTAATCAAATTAACTAGATGCATAGTCTTTATGCAGAACAAACTTCTGGTACAATCAAGCAAATTACATCCTTTAGTATGAAATATTCTCATTTTGTCAGAGTAAGACAGCACAGACCTCATGTGCCATTTTCTTCTGAAATTTTATCTTGTATCTTAAAAAAGAACGCACCGATATTCCAGATAAGGAAGAAAATGAGTATATAAAGGAAGGCAATAAAGCAGAGGAAAACATGTTCCTTTACGAAGTGCCAGCTAGGGAAAAAATGGTCACAGCCATGTTCTAGAAGAGTTCATCTAAAGAGGACCAGAGTAGATGATTAACTGGTCTCCTAAATTAGCCACCCAGAGGCTCCAGCATTAACATAGGCCACCTGGAGTTCAAACAATTAGAAATGGACACAGAGCTACTATAATTACCAGATACAATGCCCACTAGAGATCTCTCTCTCTCTGGTTCTTTGAGACAGTGTTTCTCTTGCTGTCCTAGAACTAACTCCAGGTCAGGCAGGCCTCGAACTCAGAGAGCTCCATCTGCCTCTGCCTCCAGAGGGCTGGGATTAAAGGAGTGCGCCGCACCACCTTCCAGCCAACATTTAACTCTCATTAGGTGTGGTGATGTAGGCATTCAGTACACAGGCTCAAAACTCAGGAGGCAGAGGCAGGTAGATCTCTTCTAAGTTTAAGGCTAGCCTGGTTCTATGTATCAAGTTTCAGGCCACGTAGGACTACAGAGTGAGACCCTGCCTCAATAAAACAAAGCAAAACAAAAACTAACAATAAAAGATCTATGTAAAAATAAACAAAAATGGGTCTCTCATTAGTATGAAAAATTTCCCTTTTAATAAAATAGTAGTGACACATGTATACAAAACAATTAATTACTTTTAAGTGCTCGCTTCGGCAGCACATATACTAAAAAAAAATTGGAATGATACAGAGAAGATTAGCATGTCCCTGGTGCAAGGATGACATATATTCCATATATTTTTTTAAAAAATTACTTTAAAATAAATCACTTTTATTATTTATCAATGATATTTGGCACTCTATGTACCTATACACCTGGGGCAACACAGAACCTTCTCTGGCGAAATGGATTGTCAGTGGATAAAAGATACAGGACAGGGGATCAGGAGTCAGCTCTGCTACAGGCATTCCTCATCTGCTCTGTCCCCTGGGAGAGTTGCTGACATTCCTTTTTCCATGCCTTATTGATAAAATGAAGGGTCAGCAAGTGTATGGTTCTAGTTCCAAAGCTCACTTTAACTCTGGAAAAATGTCATTAGAAATCCAGGTGAAACCTATGTGCTTGAGGAAGACTAAACTTACTAAAGATTATTCCCTTGATAAGTAAGAAAATTCAACATGTTTCTTTCAGGATTTAGGAGTAATTCACTTTGAATTGGGTCTCTTAAGAGTAGTGTGCATGCATTCAAAGTTGGCATTCAGTATATAGGCCCTGTAAACTTCCTTGTTAGCTAACACAAATACATAGGAAGAAAGAAACCTGAGAGCACCTCCTCATTTACAAACCATACAGATAGAGTAAATCAACCCCCTTCATGCACAATGTTTTCTTGTCTTCTTTTCTCCTTCTCTTCTCTCTCATTACTTTGCAAGAGGGTCGCAGGTTAAACCAATTTCAAACATGGCATATAGCCAAGGGTGACCTTAATTTCTTTTGAAATTTAAAAAGAAATACTATTTTATCAGATAGTTGTTTTGTTTGTGCGTATGTCTGTGCACAATGACCAGAAGACAGAGCTGGATCCCCTAGAAGGGAATTACAGATACTTGTGTGCTGCCATGTGGGTGCTGGGAACTGAACACAGGTCCTTTGGAAGAACCACCAGTGTGCTCTTAACCAACTCTCAAGTCCCAACCTTAAATTCTTAATCCCCCTGCCTCTACCTCCTAAATACTGGGATAACAGGAATATGCCAAAATGCCCAGACTCATATTTTTATCTTTAATTGAAATTGAAATAGAAAACCCTGGGGCTGGAAAGATGATTCAACAGTTAAAACACTGCCTACACTCACAAAAGATCCAGGTTTGGTTCCCAGCATCCACATTACGGCTCACAAGCATCTATTAGTCCAGTTCATGGGGATCTGACACACTCTTCTGGCCTCCAGGCACAAGTGAGGCACATAAATACATGAAATTAAAACACTCATATACATAAAAAGAAAAATGTGAAAGTCATTTCCACCATTTAAGCGCTTAATAGCTTGCATGAACAGAGAATGTTTTTCCATCAGAAGAGAGCCCTGCCAGCTGCAATGCTCAGAGAGAAATGTATAACTACAGATGAGGTTTTCATTCTCTAAGTCTTATCCAGCGAAGTCTACCAAATGTTCCAAATAGTTAGGAGACCTTAACCATACCAGTCCCTAATGCTAGAAAGGGACAGCAAGCCAATCTCCTCTGCCCTGACAGGCTCTAGTCAGGAGAACACATTCAGAAGCTACTGGAATAGTCTCAGACTCACCATGGTCACTGTACCGTCTCTGCTTCTGACTTGAAGAAACACTTCTCTGTACTTTGTGATGAGGAGACTGGCCAGTGCTGTTGCTGAGGTCACTGCTTGGCCGCACCTTAGCAAGTGAAAGGTTGCTGCTAGAACTGGAGTCACTAGCGTCCAGCTATGGGAGAATGAGAAGAGCAGCAACCATATACGGAGCCCAATGGCTTGTCAGGAAATTCCTGGTGACATACTCCTCCCAGTCAGAGAGGAGTTATCACAATATACAAAACAACAACTTTAAATTCATTCAAAAGTATTTTCTGACTTCTGAGAATAAGGTTATATGTTAATGATCTCCTTCCTGACCTTTTCGAAGAACTAAGACATTATACTGTTTCCTTTGTTTGGTATTATACATCATTTTCAAACTATTAATGACTAAAGGTAACTCACAATTGTATAGGCTTGTGACATTACTACTCATAAAGGGTTATTATCTTGAAGCTAAAATAGTAGTTTATGAGCTGGAGAGATGGATCAGCCACTAAATGCTAGACTCACAACCAAAAATAAAAAATAATAGCGTATAAGGGTCAATGGAGTGAGACCACTGTTTGTAGGCAAAGTTTTAAAATGAATACCAAATGTTATATTAAAAAATTAAGGAAACCTTTATTTTCTTTTAAAAAATAGAGTCAAATCTTTTTGGAGACAGGGTCTTTTGTAATGCAGACTAACTTGAACTTATTATATAGCTGAGGAGAACATAAATCCCTGACTCTCCTGCCTCCACTTCTTGAGTGCAAGAACTATAGGCATGTCCCATCATGCATTGCACACTGATCCCTTTTACACGGGGTATTTAGCTTTTCCTCTCTAAACACTCTTACCTCTGAAGATTTTCTCCCCAGTAACAAGTATGTAGCTGTGATCTCATCATATTTCATTTTACTAAGAGATTCTTGAATTTCTTCTTGTGAATATCCCATTCCCACCATAATATCTAAAAGATAAAATATGGTTTATTTATTTTATTTGAATTGGAAATCATGCTAGCATAGGGAAAAACAATTTCATTTGAATTAGATTATATATTTTCTAACATAGAAGAACTGCTGAACATGTCTCTGAGTTACTGGCGCTACTACAGAAAACCATAGATTAAGCTCCCAATTTGGTTTGTTTTTGTTTTTTGAGACAAGGTTTCTTTGTGGAGCCCTGGCTGTCTTAAACCTCTCTCTGTAGACCGGAACTCACAGAGATCTGCCTGCCTCTAACTCCCGAGTGCTAGGATTAAAGGTGAGCACCACCACTGCCCTGCTAAGCTCCTAATTAAGACAGAACAGATAAGTGGATCTATAAATTCTGTGCTTACCTTCCCTTTGTTTCTGTTTGAGCCACACACACAGGAGTAAAACATGTATAGTACACATACACACACAAACATAGGTAATTACCTATTCTCTTCTGGTCTGAGATGTCTAGTTCAGGTTCAACAAATGGCTTGAGCTCATCTTCCTCATGACCTGCGTTGATCCATCTGTCCTTCATGATTTGCTGCAAGGTCAACTGTGTGTTAGCACAGAACAAAGTCCCCCAACACTCACAATATTTAGGGAGATGATTTTCAGCATTTCATTAAATAACCCTCTAAAGGAAACTTAAGGGCATTTGTCTGTTTGTTTTCCTTACTACATAAAACATAAACTAAGTCAGTGTCACATAAACTAAGCAGGGTTCTGTTAAATGCTCTTTCTTCCCACTGGTGTGCTTACCTCAAGAGTGCCACGTTTAACTGGGTTCAGCACCAGGAAGCGTTTGAGAAGGTTTTCACAGTCTGTGGACATGTAGAAAGGGATTCTGTATTTCCCTCGTAGTACTCTCTCTCTCAGTTCCTTTGGGGGAATGAGGTAAAGAATTAATAGTTAATTTTAAAAACAGTAACAATAAAACCAAACCCATAAAAGCACCCATACAAATAGTATTAAAAATGTCAATCTACACAATTTTATAAAAATCCTTAGTTTTTGAAGAGCATGGCTGCAACTGCTTCTTATACCTTTAGGTTCTGACCGTCAAAGGGAAGCGACCCACTGACTAGGGTGTACAGAATGACGCCGAGACTCCACACATCCACTTCTGGCCCGTCATACTTCTTGCCCTGGAAGAGCTCAGGGGCTGCATATGGAGGACTACCACAAAACGTGTCTAGTTTACTGCCAACAGTAAATTCATTGCTAAAACCAAAATCTGCTATTTTAATGTTCATATCCGCATCTAGTAACAGATTTTCAGCCTAGAGAAAAAAACATCAAGACAAAAAAAAAAAAAACTTAACCAAAATACAGTTATGATCAGGCATTTCATAAAGGCTTTTTACAAGGGCTTAGCTCCTACTTAGTAAATGTAAAAACACTATTTCTAGAGAAACACAGGAAATAAATTATATTCCTAATTTGATATTAACAGTCAAATACAGTTTAAGTATAAGACAAGCTTAAATATAAAATACTTCAAGATCAAGAAAAATGTAGACAGCTTCTTCAATTAATAAGAGGCTTTTTAAAAATACAGGCATCTGTCTTCGGTAGCCACACTTCATAAACACCACTAAATGGTTGTAAATGGGTATTGCTGGGGAAGGAGAACTCCCACCCCAACCTCCAAGACAAAATAGTCGCTTCTGTTGATTTGAGTTGACAGGCACTAAGCAGACACACTGGGTATGAGACTATTGTGTGGAGATACAAGGATGAGCAAGACAGGGCCCTGCCCTCAGGATTCGTAGTGTAGGGTGACGAAAGAAGGCAGCTAATAAGCTGCCTAGATCTGAGTACTATGATGGGTACTGACAAAGAAAAGGCTCAGCAAAAGAGGGTCATGGAAAATTTCCAGAGGAAGTGAAACTGAGAAAGGTATAGATAGCATGTTTTCAAGGGGTGTTTAGGGGCAGAATAAAGACTTGGAAGTCCACAAAGGGGAGGGTACATTTCTGTCGACAACTGAAAGGCAATGTATGGAGAGAGATGCTCCACAGAGATGTCTTGGGAGGTAGAGGGCATCAAATCAGTGTTTTCTTCAGTTTTCTACCCTCAAGGTGAGAGAACACTGCTCAAGAGTTGTTAAACAAGACTTTTAGTTTGTTAGTTTATTTTAAGACAGGGTTTCTTTTTTTGTTTGTTTTGTTTTTTGTTTTTTTCTAGACAAGGTTTCTCTGTAGCTTTGGAGCCTGTCCTGGAACTAGCTCTTGTAGACCAGGCTGGCCTCGAACTCAGAGATCCGCCTGCCTCTGCCTCCCGAGTGCTGGGATTAAAGGCGGCTTAAGACAGGGTTGTTTTGTGTAACCTTGGCTAGCCTGGAACTGCCTTTGCCTGGCTGGAAATCTTATTTTAAAATTGTTTTTATTGAGCTATACATTTTTCCCTGCTCCCTTCCCTTCCTCCTCTGGAAATGATAATCTTAAATTTATTTATTTTTTATTTTTTTGGGGGGGTGGAAGACAGGGTCTCATCATTTTAGCTCTGGCTGCCCTGGAACGCTCTATGTAATCAGGTTGCTCTTAAACTCACAAGTTCAGCTGCCTCTGATGCACACTCACTCTCACACACACACGGAAAACACCCAAACACATAAAATAGAGATACGATGGGAAGCAGAGAAAGCCAGGAGCAGAGAAGACAAGAAAGAAAACTGTGTTTGAACCAATTATCACATGACTGTGGTCTGGCTTTGGAGAGCAGGAATGGAGTAGTAGAGACAGGAAACAGCAGCAAAAGTGGCAACTGAATGGAGGTTAAGTAGGAAGCTCTGGAGAAGCTTCAGTCACCATAATGAAAAAGAACACAATCCTATTTAAAAAGGAAAAGATCTGATTTTGAACTGGCTACACCCGAGGTGCCCAAGGGATACTTTTTGCCTAGGTACTAGGATGCTTAGGCCCTAGAACAACTCTAGCTGCAGAAACAGACTGGGGGTCATTCACATGTAGGCAACAACCACAACTGCCAGAGTAGATGTGCTCAGGGTGGGTGCTAAGAGGGACAAGCAAGCAGTCAGTAATCTTGTGAGGATAGTGTCTAGATATGGTATAGAGGATATGCTGTAAGATACAGAGAGGAAAAGGGTGTGTCTGGAAGTAAGAAGAGGAACAGCAGAGGTGCCCAGGTTCCATGGTCTGTGAAAAGAAAAATGTTCTGTGAATCCTAACTCTTTGCCAAAGAGCAGAGATGCAGCCCATTGACGCCTCCAACAAGCAGAGCTTACAGGACAGAATGCCTTCCTACACAGGCATGGGCAGCCATGTCCAGGTGGGCCCCGGGTGTCAGGAGACCTCTGTATGACTATGGGACAACTGTCCTCCAGAGATGAACCACTAGGTACCTTTACTGAGACCTGAAATACTTTTCATGAACTTTACTTAAAAACAACAACAACAAAAACCTCTTCACTATGTATTTTGGATAAAGGGAACCAATCATTATAGAACTTATTTTTACATTATTATTAGTTTGTTTGTTTGTTTGTTTTGGTTTTTCGAGGCAGGGTTTTTCTGTGTAGCTCTGGCTGTCCTGGAACTTTGTAGGTCAGGCTGGCCTTGAACGCAAGAGATTTGCCTGCCTCTGCCTCCCAGATGCTTGGACTGAAAGTATGTGTCATCATGTCTGGCTTAATTTATTTATTTTATGTGCACTGGTGTTTTGCCTGCATGTGTGTCTATGTGAGGGTGTGAGATCTTGAAGTTACAGACAGCTGTTAACTGCCATGTGGGCGCTAAGAACTGAACCCATACCCTCTAGAAAAGCAGAAAGTGTTCTTAACCACTGAGCCATTTCTCCAGTCCCTAACGTTATTTTTCTCTTATTCAACAACACAATCTAATTGTCATCTGCAAAATGGCCACCAAAAGAACTATAAAAAACTTAGCAAGGATTCTTGGGCTTACCTTGAGGTCTCTGTGAACAATCCGTTTTTGGTGGCAATACTGTACTGCAGACACAATCTAAACATGGGAAAAATGGGGTTAGTCACCAATGGTGCAGACTCACAATTACAATAATCATTTATCCTCATTTCTTCTTTGGGGTTTTTGTTTTGCTTCTTCTGAAACAGGCTCTCATCATGTAGCCTCTGGCAGGCCTGGAAATCATTCTGTAACCAAGCTGACACCAAACTCACAGAGAGATGCCTGTTCTGTCTCCTGAGTACTGAGAAATTAAAGGAGCGTGCCACTACACCCTGCTTTATTGTATTCAATTTTTAAGATGGTTTCATGTGGCCCAGGTGGGCCTTAAACATTCCACAGCTGACAAGGATCCTGAACTTCTTCTGAGCCTCCTGTTTCCAACCCAAGTTCCAGGATTAAAGGTATACAGCATGCCACACTGGGTTTATGTGATGCTGGGATGAAACGTAGGGTTTCATGGATGCTAGCAGGTTCTCTATCCACTGCTACTGGACCATAATTCCTGCCCCGATAAACATATTTTCTAGTGTTGAAGAAGTTTTTCTTGGAGTTATTTTCTTTCTTTTCTGTTTTTCAAGACAAAGTTTCTCTGTAGCCTTGGAGCCTATCCTGGAACTAGCTCTTGAGACCAGGCTGGCCTCAAACTCAGAGATTCGCCTGTCTCTGCCTCCCTAGTGCTGGGATTAATGGCGTGTACCACCACTGCCTGGCCATTGAAGGTTATTTTCAAATCCTGCTTTTGAATCACATTGTACAATCTCTTGCCACTTTTCACATCTCTTCTTTAGCTCTAAACAACTCAAAGCTAACTTGATACCACAATAACTGGAAGATACTCAAACCTACTGCTGGTTTTCTGGTATTAAGCTACAAACAATTATTTCTTTCTTTCATTTTTTTTTTTTTTCAAGACTGGGTTTCTCTGTGTAGCCTTTTAAGTCCTGGAACTCACTCTGCAGACTAGGCTGGCTACCACCTCCCAACGAGACATTGGTTTATTTTAAGAAAGACTCAGAGCCCAGGTGTTTTATGCATTACAATAATTATTTATAAGAAAGATTCACCAAAGC
>PVIU01000975.1:124473-135376 GCA_004026605.1 Ondatra zibethicus
AAAAAAAAAAAAAAAAAAAAAAAAAAAAAAAAAAAAAAAAAAAAAAAAAAAAAAAAAAAAAAAAAAAAAAAAAAAAAAAAAAAAAAGAAAGAAAGAAAAAGAAAAGGAGAGAGAGAGAGAGACTTGCTGGGTGGTGGTGGTACACACCTTTAATCCCAGCATTTGGGAGGCAGAGGTAGATGGATCTCTGAGTTCGAGGCCAGAATGAGTTTGAGGCCAGGATGGTCTACAAAAGCTAGTTCCAGGACGGTTAGGGCTATTAAACAGACAAACTTGTTTAGGGAAAAAAAAAAAAAAAAGAAAAGAAAGAAAAAGGAAAAAAAAAAGAAAAAGAAAATCTCACAGCTCAGGTCTTTTCTACACTGAACTTTGGGATGGCTCAAAGGGGAAAGGCACCTGCCATCAAGCCTGATGATCTGTGTTCAATCACTGGGGCCCACATGTAGAAGGAAAGAACTGACCTATGTAGGTCATCCTGACATCTACATGCATGCCTTGGCAAATCTCTGCTTGTATGTGCACACACACTAAATAAATACAATTTTAAAACCCTACAGAATCCATCAAGTATGATTCACATTCACTGCTAATACAGTGTCTCAGGTATGAAAAGTACTTAAAATTTTTTAACTGCCAATCAATGTTCTGTAAGATTGTGTGTGCATGTCTGTATGGAGCTCAGAGGTCAACATGAGGTGTTTTACATTAGTTGCTCTACACTGTGTGTCTGTTTGGAGTCCCGAGGTCAACACTGAGTGTCTTCTTTTACTGTTATCTGTTTTATTTTTGAGACATGGCTCATGCTAAACCCGGTGCTCATTGACTGGTTAAACTGTGAATTTCAAAGATCTGCTAGTCTCTTTCCCAGTGCTGGGGTTATATGTACACATCACTATGCCCAGCTTTCTGTGTATTCTTGGAGATTCAAACTTAGGTTCTCATGCTTGCACAGCAGGAACTTTACTGAAGGAGTCACCTCACCAGCTCCAGATGCCACTCTTAACTGCACTACTAGAATTAACAATGTAGCTTACTGAATTAACAAACTAAAGCCATGTTAATTCATACCTGTCTAAATTTAGCTCTTGCTTCTTTTTCCTTCATTCTTCCATGTGCAACCAAATAGTCAAATACTTCACCTATAACAGAAAGAAATAAAATTAAGCAAAAATCCTACATCTGGGCATTAATTTTCCCACAAATAGGTAACATTCCACTTTTAACAAAGTTTTAGTCCTTTTTTAATTAAAAATCTTTTAGGTTTATTTATTTTATGTATGTGAGTGTTTTGCCTGGATGTGAGCCTGGTGCCTGCAGAGGTCAGAAAGAGAAATTTTATTCTCTTAGAACTTGAGTTAAGAATGGTTGGCAGCTTGCCGGGCGGTGGTGGCGCACGCATTTAATCCCAGCATTCGGGAGGCAGAGGCAGGCGGATCTCTGTGAGTTCGAGACCAGCCTGGTCTACAGAGCTAGTTCCCTAAAGCCACAGAGAAACCCTGTCTCAAAAGAAAAAATAAACAATGGATGTTGTGGGCTGGAGAGATGGCTCAGTGTTTAGGGGCACTGGCTGCTCTTCCAAAAGACTCAGGTTCAATTCCCAGCACCCATATGGCAACTCACCACGGTCTGTAACTCAAGTCCCAGTGGATCTGACACCCTCATAAGACATACATGCAGGCCAAATACAAACACACATAAAAATTAAATGAATAAATGAATAAATAAGAGTTACTTTAAAAAAAAGAATGCATGTTGTGAGCTACCATGTGGGTGTTAGAAATCAAACCTTGGCCCTCCACAAAAGCAATAAATGCTCCTGAACCTACTCTCTAGCTCATATTTTTATGTTTCACATATTTTAAATGTAAGTACGAAGTAAAACATGGTCACTAAGCAATAACTAAAGCTTAAGATCTTAGCTCACAATGATAATCCTCAGCTGAGGAGAAACCGTAAGACTCTAACACATTTAAGTTATGCAGCTTCCATCTCTTCAGGAGGTCTCAAAAGAAACTGAGCAATCAAGATGGAAAGGTAAGCCAGGCATGGTGGCATACACTTTTAACTCCAACACATGGGAATAGGAGACAGGCAGATCTCTGCATTCTAGACTAGCCTAGTCTAAAGAGAGACCCAGTCCCTCTCCAGACGTCCCTAACAAAATATATCTTCCTGTAAGATTATTACCACAGATCATTACTTTATTCAACAAATGTTTGGAGTACCTATTAACTGCAAAGCAATGTTCCAAGAAGTGGAAAATTCCACAGCATAAACAAATGTAACAAATGATAAAAAGATGTGTTGCATTCTTTTACATTGTATTTGTTTAACTCTGTGAAGCTGTATTACTTTGCCTAAAACACTTATTGGTCTAGTAAAGACTTGAATGGCTAAGGCAGGAGAAAGGAAAGACAGAGCTGGCAGGCAGAGAATAAATCGAGGAGAAATCTGAGGAGGACGAACAATAAAACAAGGAGAGGCGGATGCAATGGTGGCTAACCAGCTACACAGTCAGCCACAGCATAATAAATAAAGGAAGGTAAACAAAAATAGAGAAAAGAATAAGTCCAGAGGCAAAAGATAGATGGGATGATTTAACTTAAGAAAAACTGCCAAGGGGCTGGAGAGATGGCTCAGAGGTCAAGAGCACTGACTCTTCTTCCAGAGGCTCTGAGTTCAATTCCCAGCAACCACATGGTGGCTCATAGCCATCTGTAACGAAATCTGATACCCTCTTCTGGTGTGCAGATATACATGTAGGCAGAACACTGTATACATAATAAATTATGGGGAAAAAAAATAAGAAAAAAAAAAAGCTGGCAAGAAACAAGCCCAGGTCAGGCATTCGTAAGAAAGAATACAACTCCGTGTGATTTACTTGGAAGCTGGGTAGTGGGTCCCCCAAAAGAGCAAAGAGTTTAAAAACAAAACAACAAATTCAGTAGACTCCCTCTCCTGCTGGCTAACAGGAGAAACAATGAGCACACACGTGTAGAATATATCAGGTCTGTGAATGCTGTGAAGAATAAAAAGAAAATAACATGTTTGTACTCTGCTGACCATCTGATACAGTGGACAGTGAAGTTGTCAGAGTGAAAGTCTGCAAATATACATCATACACACACACGAGAGAGAGAGAGAGAGAGAGAGAGAGAGAGAGAGAGAGAGAACAGATATGGGGGAAGTGTGAGCAATGGGAGAGTGCAGGGCAGGTCCACAAGAGTTCAGTAGGTTTTGGAAAGGGCTCTGGCTAGATTCCAAATGAGGTAAGAAACTGAGAATAACTGACTTCATAAATGTATAACTGAGGGGAGAGGCAGGGAGGGGAGCAGAGAAAAATGTAGAGCTCAATAGATATCATGGGAAAAAAAAGTATAACTGAATTTGAAAGTGGTCAGAATCAGGATGACAGGAAAGGATAGAAAGCCCACTGTAAGATCCTGTAGTAATCAAGTTAACAAGAGCATGATTGGCTAAGTGGGGTGAGCAGTGGTGAGCAGTAAGGCACAGGACAGGATAAAGGTGATGTCAACAGAGCTTGGTATGGTGGTATACCGAGCATCAAGCCCATCATTAGGACAGTGGAAGCAGAAGGACCAGTTCAGTGTCATCTTTGACCACTTTAGAGGTTTAAATGAGAGCTCTCATACACTCAGTTATTTGAATGCTTGGCTCACAGTTGTTTGGGGGAGGGTTCATAGGTACAGCCTTGCTGAAGGAAGTATGCTCACTAGAGGTGGGCTTTGAGAGCTTAAAATCCCACTCTACTTCCAGTTCGTTCTCTGCTTTGTGCTAGTGGGTGAAGATAGGAACTTTGGCTTTCTGATCCTGCTGCCATGACTGCAGTTTGCTGCCATGCCTCCCTTGATGCACAATTCATAAGAACTCAGAGAGAGAAATTGGGGTTCAACCTGAAGGTCAGAAAAGCAAAGCAGCCAGCCACTGGCTCTTATCTCGAACTCAGTCTGAAAGTGGTGATCCTGCCTCCAGGAATCTCAGAATGAGACTTACAGTGAGAGCTGTCTCCTCCTGTTTTATAATCCTTTCTAGGGCTGGGATACTGGGATTAAAAGCACGCACTAACCAGTTTCTATGGTAACTAGTGTGACTACTGGGATTAAAGGTGTACGTTACCACTGTCTAGTCTGTAAGGCTGACCACTGGGGCTGTTTTACTCTCTGTTCTCCAGGCAAGCTTAATTTATTAAAATACAAATGAAATGCCACTACATTCCCTGCCATGATGGATGCTTATTTCTCTGAAACTAAAGCCCAAATAAACTCTTCCTTCTATAAATTGCTTTGATCATGGTGTTTTAACACAGTAAGAGAGAAGTAACACACATGCATACAGCTACATACATGAGAAGTTCATGGCTACCCTGGGATACATGAGACCCTGTCACACCAAACAACACAAACACCCCCCCACCCCCCCCCAAAAAAAGCACAAACACCTAGGGGCAGAAACCTGGCTCAGTGGTTAAAAGTGCTTGCTACTCAACCAAGAAGATGAAGTTGGAACAAGGCAGATGTGGTCTTCCACAGAATATAACATAGTACCACAGAGAGAAGAGTTGAGAGGATCCCTGGAGCTTAGGGGCTGATAGCCAAGCTGAAAAAAGGAGAAATTCTACCTTAAAGGAATAAGGGAAAGAGCAATAAAGGAGGAAACCTAACCCTATTCTGTCTTCTGTGCACATGCATGCACAAGCACAAGACCTAGACATACGCACATGTACAGACATCATACACCCATTAAAACAATAAAAAACAAGAAAACTACTAGTGGATGAAACCTGCTCACTGTAGTACAGACCACAGAGGAGCTCCAAATAGCCAAATCATAATTTATTTATGAATTCAAATGCAATATAAACCTCTTAAGAGATTCCTATGAAACTATGAAACACACGCACAACAACTAAGATTTATAAATCAGGAATACAATTTATAAGCCAGAAAAACAATTTTCCTATTAACAACGTATTAACACTCAGATAAAGTAGCTAGACTAAAAGCCTCTAAAGGCTATTTACTAGGTGAAAAAAGCTTATAAGCACTCCTGCTAAGGATACGATAACATGGCTTGGATAGAAGGACTGGATGGGGAAATTCAGAATGCCTTTATTTCTAATTTGGGCCTTGAAACGACCTTTCTGAGCAACTCTAAGATTCTACCAAATGAAGAGGTACTGTCATGCATGGTACACATGCCTTTATTCCAGCATTGAGGGGGCAGAATCAGGCAGATCGCTATGAGTTTAAGAACACCTTGGTCTATAGAGTAAGTCAAAGACTACACAGTGAAAGCCTATCCGAAACAAACAAGCAAAAGGAAGGCAGGCAGGGCAGGCGGGCTATATATAGGGTGTCTTTATATGTTAAAAAAAGCTACAGAGAAACCCTGTCTCAAAAAAACAAAAACAAACAGAAAGAAGGAAGGAAGGAAGGAAAGAAAGAAAGAAAGACAGACAGACAGAGTTGAGTGGTGGTGACACGCGTCTTTGATCTCAGCATTCGGAAGGCAGAGGCAGGAGGACCTTTGAGTTCAAGGCCAGCCTAGTCCACCAGTCTATATACCAACCATGGTGCCAGACACAGAGTAAGAACTGATGAGCAGGAAAGCACCTGTTCTATACAGTAGAACTTATACGTGGTTCTGAACCACTAGTCCCCACAAGTCAACCCTTAAGAAAAATCTTTAGAACCAACAGAAGCTATACACATCCACTTAGCTTTCTTTGTTTTTTTTTTTGTTTGTTTGTTTTTGTTTTTGAAGACAGGGTTTCTCTCTAGCTTTGGAGCCTGTCCTGGAACTCACTCCGCAGACCAGGCTGGCCTTGAACTCACAGAGCTCCTTCTGCCACTGCCTCCTGAGTGCTGGGATTAAAGGTACGTGCCACTACCGCCCCCCCCAGCCACACACCAACTGGTAATCATATGTATTGAAGCCATTTTTGGCTTTTGTAAATACATTATCACTGACATTAAAATCTGATAAGTTGGATATGTAGCTCTGTGATAAAGCTTGTTTTTAAGCCCTACCTAGATTTCAATCCTCAGTACAAAAACAGACAACAATAACAACAAAAACAAACAAACAAAAAAAACCCAACAAAACTGCTGGTGGCACACACCTTTAATCACAGTACTCAGGAGGCAGAGGCACATGAATTTGCCTGATTTACAGAGATTGTTTCAGGATAGTCAGGGTTACAAAGATGAGTGAGCCATCAGGACCAAGCCAGTAAAGCAGCATTTTCTATGGCCTCTGTATCAGCTCCTGCCTCCAGGTTCCTACCTTGTTTTCTTTCAATGATAGACTATAAATAATGTGAAAGTATAAGCTGAATAAACCCTTTTTCCCAAACTTATTTTTGGTCATGGTTTTCATCACAGCCATAGAAAACCTAAGACAGTCATTCAACCATATACTTGAAAATGGCTCAAATACTGGGCTAGATGTGGTTGTATTTGTGGGGTGCTTACTCAGCATTCAGGAAGCCCTAGGTTCCAAGCCCAGAACCACCCCATCCCCCAAATAAGAAAAAGAAAAACATTGGGGCTGGAGAGATGGCTCAGTGGTTAAGAGCACTGCCTGCTCTTCTAAAGGTCCTGAGTTCAATTCCCAGCAACCACATGGTGGCTCACAAACATCTGTAATGAGGTCTGGTGCCCTCTTCTGGCCTGAAGGCATGCTTGCAGGCAGAATACTGTATATACAATAAATAAATCAAAAAAAAAGAAAAAAAAGAAAAAGAAAAACAATTGGGAATGGTGGCACACGTGTATAATCACAGCATCTGGGAGATAGAAGAAGATCAGAATTTCAAGATCATCAGGCTAGAAAGAAGGGAATTTAAGTACTAAATTTCATGTTATATATTGTAGTACAATGAAATCATAGGAGTTGTATATTATCAACTAGTAATGTTAAAAGTAGAGCCAGAGAGATGACTTGAGGGTGAAGTGCTGATCATTTGAGTTCGAGTCCATGGTAGAAGCAAAGAACCAGTTCCTTCAAGTTGTCCTCTGACAAGTTTGCTGTAACTCATGTGCCCATACATATAAATAATAAATAAAAGTAATAAAAAGCAGTATTGCTGGGCTGGATAGATGGCTCATCGGATAAGAGCACTAGATGCTCTTCTAAAGGACCTGGGCTCAATTCCCAGCACCGACATGGCAGCTCACAACTGCCCGTAACTCCTGTTATTAGGGATCTGACACCTTCACAAAGATATACATGCAGGAAAAACATCAATGCACATAAAGTAAAAATAAAATAAATTATTTAAAAAAAATAGTAACGCTAATACTCAAACAGTACAACCCAAATAACTGACAAGGTGAGCCAGCAGTTCTCACTCTGATACCAGTTTACAACATCGGAGCGTTAAATTTTTGTTTGTTTTTCAGACAGGATTTCTCTGTGTAGCCCTTGCTGTCCTGCGACTCACTCTGAGATCAGCCTGCCTCTGCCTTCCGAGCACTGGAATTAAAGGCCTGAACCACCACTGCCCGGCTGTTAAATAAAATCTTAATAACTATCCATATGGGCACTGTGGCTGCACATTGTTCTAAAAGAGAAAAAAAGGAAAACATACATATACCCACTCATTCTGGAAGCAAAATAAATGTGCTTACCTCCACTTGCATATTCCATGATTAAGTAGAGTGTTTTTTCCGTTTCAATGACCTCGAACAACTTCACTGAAGGGAAAGGATAGATGAGAAAAAAGAACAAACATCTGTATGTACAAAACATGCACCTATAAGCTACAAAAATACCCCAGCTATTTTCTGCTAAAGGTTTTAGAAAGCTGGCTCTTATATACTTTTTAGGGATTAAAAAAATGCCCTGTTTTACAGAATTTTGTTAAAAAAAAATTTTAAGCCGGGTGGTTGTGGCGCACGCCTTTAATCCCAGCACTGGGGAGGCAGAAGCAGGCGGATTTCTGTGAGTTTGAGGCCAGCCTGGTCTACAAGAGCTAGTTCCAGGATAGGCACCAAAGCTACAGAGAAACCTTGTCTCGAAAAACCTAAAAAAATAAAAAAAAAAAGAAAGAAAGAAAGAAAGAAACCATAAAAATAAAGACTAGTTCTGGGTGTTGAGAATGTGCTGAGCAGTCTGGCCATATGACTACTTCCTCTCTTCCTGTTACCGTCTATGATGCTGTCTGTATAAGTTGTAAATGGGTTGTCCTTCCAGCAACTCAACCCTGTTCTTCGCTTTTCCTATCTATTACCCTTTTGGCAAAGGCAAGCCCTTTCATCTGTTACTATGATTTTAAAGAGACTTCTATAACATGGGGAACTTATGCAACTCTCAAAGAACTAGGTACCTTTCTTTGTTAATATTCTGAAAGTAAAACTAGAAATAATTAGAAGGGGGTTATATGATAAAATTTTTTTTCTTTTGTAGTACTGAGAATTGAATCTAGGGTCTCACAAATACTAGGCAAAGGCAGGCGGATCTCTGTGAGTTCGAGGCCAGCCTGGTCTACAAGAGCTAGTTCCAGGAGAGGCTCCAAAACCACAGAGAAACCCTGTCTCAAAAAACTAAAAAAGAAAAAGAAAACAAGCAAACAAACAAACAAAAAACAAAATTTAAATCTAGTACATTTAGTAAATAGAGCACTGGGATTAATGGGAGTTTACTTTACACTTGTATAGTACACAGAGGTACACTTTGATCCCACAGACAGTAGTGATCAAATATTTAGAGATGAAATTCTGAGCAGTAGTGATAAAGTAAATTTTTGGTGAAAATTTTGAATCTAAAACCCAAAATTTGGGGCTGTAGAGATAGATGGCTGGGTGGGTAAGAGCACTGACTTCTCTTCCAGAGGACCTAGGTTCAATTCCCAGCACCCACATGGCACCTCAAAAGTTTATGTAAATCCAGTCCCTGCGCGACCCTGACACCTTCACATAAAATAAGGTTTTGTGTCAGGCAGTAGTGGCGCATACCTTTAATCCCAGCACTGGGGGTGGGGTACGGTAGAGGCAGGCCGATCTCTGTCAGTTCGAGACCAGCCTGGTCTACAAGAGCTAGTTCTAGGACAGGCTCCAAAGCTACAGAGAAACCCTGTCTTGAAAAAAAACCAACCAACCAACCAAACAAACAAACAAAACAAAAATCAAACAAAAAATTCCAATAATAATGACTATCCTTAAAGTGTTATTATACTTATTGTAGTTTTTCTCCAACTATATATTTATGGATTCTCGCATGTATATTTTTATTTACATATTTTATATGCATTGGTGCTTTGCCTGCAAGTATGTCTGTGTAAGGGTGTCAGATCCCCTGGAAATAGAATTACAAACAGTTGTGAGCTGCCATGTGGGTGCTGGGAACTGAACCTGGGTCCTCTGTAAGAACAAAGTGCTTGTAACTGCTGAGTCATCTCTCCATCCCCAAGAATGCTTTAAATGACAGTGACTAATTTAATCAAACTGAGTGTATCTATTTGCTTAAGTATATACTCAAATTAAAAAAAATTCAATGTGGTGCTAGGCGTTGGTGGCGCATGCCTTTATAATTCTAGCACTTGGGAGGCAGAGGGAGGTGGCTCTCTGTGAGTCTGACCGAGGCCAGCCTGGTCTACAGAGTTGAGTTCCAGAAACATCAGGGCTACACAGAGAAACCCTGTCTCAAAAAACAAAATCAAGAAAATTATGTGTGGAAACGTTTTGTCTTCTGCAGCTATATGTTATTTTTCTTTTCTGAGGAATTCACAGGTTCTCCAAAACATGACATTACCTATCTCATTTACTCTTGAAATATTTTAGAAAAAGGAGCATTATTTTATAAAAATGCAGTTACATTATTTAAAAACCCTATTATGATATATAGAATCAAAAGTTTTCATAGGTGTGCATGTTGGTCAATTTGTGCGTTTCATCCTAGTCCCACAATTAAGAGGACAGAAAAAGGTTCTTTCCTTGTCTTTAAACACCTATCACAGTTAAGCACATGAAGGACAAACAAATAGTTCCTATACCATTTCGTTAGATATAGCATTATCCTTTTTTTTTTTTTTTTTCCGAGACAGGGTTTCTCTGTGGCTTTGGAGCCTGTCCTGGAACTAGCTCTTGTAGACCAGGCTGGCCTCGAACTCACAGAGATCCGCCTGCCTCTGCCTCCCGAGTGCTGGGATTAAAGGCGTGCGCCACCACCGCCCGGCAGTTATCCCATCTTTTATATACTACTTTGTACAAATAAAGGATCACAGACACAGCAAGTTTATCCTTGACAATATTATCAACTAATGAAATACAATTATATTTCCCAATACACTAAAAAAATTAATCATACTGATTATACATACTCTTATGGCATTAAAGCCATAAGACAAGTGCTTAAGAGATGGCCCAGTGTTTAGAGCACTGACTGCTCCCCAGAGGACCTGGCTCACAACTCTCTGTAACTCTAGTTCCAGGAGATCTGACACTCTCACACAGATATACATATATGTAAATAAAACACCAATAAAATAAACAATTTAAAAAAAAAACTTTAAGTCAAAATGTTTAATCCTTATAATTTCAAAGAGCTAGTACAAACAGTAACTTGTATATATTTTATTAAAAATATACCTGGGTTGGGGTGAGCTTCCTATCACTTCAGAAATACCTGTTTAGCTTTATGACACATTTTCAAGACCCCCAAGTATTTAAGAAAATGGAAAGTACCTATGTTTGGATGATTTAAAATCTTCATTATTCTTACTTCTCTGAAGAGCTAAAAAACAAAGAAAAAGACAAACCCCTATGTTATTAAATGTTATACTCTGCTTACAGTAAAAATTTAAGTTTTTCTTAGATAACTGCTTCATTATTTATATTACCCTATTCCTAAGAACAAAATAATACAGATATTCAGAGTAACC
>PVIU01000975.1:135476-164087 GCA_004026605.1 Ondatra zibethicus
TTTTTTTTTTTTTTTTTTTTTTTTTTTTTTTTTTTTTTTTTTTTTTTTTTTTTTTTTTTTTTTTTTTTTTTTTTTTTTTTTTTTTTAGTTTTGCAAGAGAGGGTTTCTCTGTAGCTTTGGATCCTGTCCTGGAACTAGCTCTTGTAGATCAGGCTGGCCTCACAGAGATCCACCTGCCTCTGCCTCCCAAGTGCTGGGATAAAGGCATGTGCCACCACCGCCTGGCTTATTTTGGCATTTTAAAAACAGTTTGTGATTAAACTTTATGTTAACAGTTTGTGAATAAACTCTGATTCATTATCTATACCTAAGAGCCAAGAAAAACCTGTGCAATCCATGGGGCTGGAGAGATGGCCCAGCGGTTAAGAGAACTGCCTGTTCTTACAGAGGTCCTAAGTTCAATTCCCAGCACCCACATGGTGGCTCACAACCGTCTGTAATGAGATTTGGTGCCTTGTTCGGGCCTGCAGAATACTGTATACTTAATAAACAAATCTTTAAGCAATATAGGTCCTCTCTTCTTTCTTTTACTTTTTTTTTTTTTTTGTCTTTCAAGACATGGTTTCTCTGTAGCTTTGGAGCCTGTCCTGGAACTAGCTCTTGTAGACCAGGCTGGCCTGGAACTCACAGAGATCCACACCTGCCACTGCCACCCGAGTGCTGGGATTAAAGGCGTGCGTAGTCACCACCACCCAGCAATACGGGTCCTCTTGTGCCACACCTCACATGCAGCTACACTTGCTGTACTACTCGTCTTAGCCAATGTGAGCAAAATCAAAGTGAGCTGAGCTGGAAAGTTTGGCCATCAGGTTCTCCCATCTTAGATCTGTGTGAAGCTTCTCCCACCTCTTTCAGGATGAGAGGTAGTACAGAGACCTGAGCCCATGCCAATCCAACAGCACACAGCTACACCAGTTAACCAAGATGAGACCTTTACACAACTAGCTCAAGCAGGATATACAGAAATGTACAAAGAAAAGACAAGTGTGTGGTAGAAAAACATGCTGGCAAATAAGGACAATTATTTTTTAGAGGATTTTAAAAAATATTTATTTTATGGATGAGTGTTCTGCCTGCATGTAAGTGCACTAGGTGCATGCAGTGCTGCAGAGGCCAGAGAGGGTATTAGATCCCCAAGAACTATAGTTACAGATGCCTGTGAGCTGCCTCATGGGTGCTAGGAACCAACCTGTATCCTCTGGAAAAAAAGCCAGTACTCTTAACTACTGAGCCATCTCTCCAATCTCCCCTTTTTATCTCCCTACCCAGTCAAGGTCCAAGTACGTAGCTGGCTTGCATAAAACTTGCTAAGTAGATCAGGGTAGCCTTGAACTCACAGAAAGCTACCTGCCTCTGTTTCCCAAATACTAGGATGACAAGTCAAGCACGATCACACCCTTTGTTAGGACTGGTTTTTGCTTTTTGCTGTTTTCAATTGTAATGAATTTGGGGTAATTGTCTAAACGTTAAGTAGATCAGAACTTCACAGAGCTATGCTTCTTCTTGGTTGCAATCCCACAGAGCTCTTAGTCCTCTGTTAGAGTGTAGTTAAGGAAGTTAGGGAATTTACACAGCAGGGCTCCTTGGGTGCCATGAGCAGTAATGTGCTGGGTCAGCAGCAGATTACTGTTTGCAGTACTAGAGATTGAACCTAGGACCTTGTACATACAAGGCAAGTGTTCCATCACTGAGGTACATCACCAGCCCACTATCTCACTTTTATTTTAAGACAGTGTCTAACGAAATTTTCCAAGCCAGCCTGGAACACATTATGTAGACTAAGTATTGTTAAAACCATGGTGAGTTTCCTGCCTCAGTTTCCCAAATGCTGGGATTACAGACACAGGCAATAGACAGGTGACTATTTTCTTTACAAAGCTGGTGTTTGTTTTGGAGCCACTGTTGGTACTTGAGAGTTCTGCAGCAGTGATGACCTTTTTGGTATCTTGAGGAAATCTTAGTTGTAATTATCTATTTTACAGGTAGAGAGGAGAACCAGTTAGTGCTCTTCATGTGGTCTGCAGTGCTCCTTGCCACTAGGCTATCTGGGGTACTGTTGCTTCAGCTTTTATAAATCAGTAGTTTTCAGGGGCTGGAGGGTTGGCTCAATGGTTAAGAGCACTCGTTACTATTGCAGAGAACCAGGATTCGATTCTCAGCACCCATAAGGCAATTCACAAGTCCCAGGGGATCTAACACCCTCTTCTGATCTCAATGAGAATCAGGCATAATACCATGCACAAGCATATGCAGGCTGGTCATACACACAAAATAATGTTAAAGGAAAAACAAAACAGTAGTCTTCAGAACTCTGTACATTGGATTCATTTGTGGATTCTTTTTTAAAGACCAAGGCTTCTTCCCCAGCTGGGCACTTTCCTCCCAGGAGCTCCTGGCTGCAAGGGTTGGGACAATAGTGACAGTGCATTAGAATAAGAATGGCCTGGGACAGACACTCTTCTATGAGGCAGACTGTTTTAAATTTTTTAATTAATTTATTCATTTTATTTATTTATTCTCTTAGGTTTTTTGAGACAGGGTTTCTCTGTGTAGCCTTGGCTGTTGTGAAACTTGTTTGCCTCCTAACCCCAAGTGCTGGGATTAAAGACATGTACCACCAGTGCCTGGCCTATTCATTTTATTTTAATGCATGTTTTGCCATCTCTCTAGCCAAAATGCAGCCTTTTTTTTTTTTTTAAAGAAAATTCCTTCCCCATGAGTCCTGTGGATTGCTTCTACTGCACTGCTAATCCCTTCCTTCCCTCTGTGGGACTCTTAGGAACATCTCCTGGACTTCTTTCTCCAACAGCTCAATATAGACCACTTACAACATCTTGGTCATAGAATAATTTTTCATCTTTTTTCCCCTTCTTTTTCTTTTCTTTGTTATTGTCTTCTTCCTTGACTCTCCTGCACTGATCTGTATACTCTTGTCTACTGTAGTTTCGTGTCTGCAGTATACTGTGCAATGACTCTGACAAACTGATGCAAAGAGGTTCAAAATACTGCAAATAAAATCTGTGGTTTTCTACCTTTAGACTTTTGTTTGTTTGTTTGTTTGTTTGTTGTTTGTTTTTCGAGACAGGGTTTCTCTGTAGCTTTGGAGCCTGTCCTGAAACTAGCTCTTGTAGACCAGGCTGGTCTCGAACTCACAGAGATCCACCTGCCTCTGCCTTCCGACTGCTGGGATTAAAGGCGTGTGCCACCACAGCATAGCCTCAGTCTACTTTTAGACTTTAAAAAACAAGTAGTTAGATAGCAGTGTTAGTACTCAGGCATTGTACTGGCCTGCCCTTGGGGTTCTGACAGGCTATGTCCTCAGCTGCAGCCACTAACAGCACCTGCTGTGCACATTCACTATGTTCCCTTTTAAAAGGGCCCTGCTCAACTCCCGTCTCTATGTCTCTATCTCTCCCCCTTCTCTTGTTTTTTGCCTCTCTTGTCCTTAGAGGCCGGTCTCCCCTTTCCCCTAATAAAAACCTCTTCACACGAGTTCTGTTGCAAGGCGTCTTCCTCTCTAGCGAAGCTTTTTAAAAAAATTACAACAGGTAGGAATAGAAGAAAAGAAAGCCCCTATGTCATTGCTTCTTTATAGGAAACTTTCGTTTTGTGGGGTTTTGTTTGTTTATTTGTTTTTCTTTCCGAGACAAGGTTTCTCTGTGTAGCCCTGGCTGTCCTAGAACTCACTCTGTAGACCAGGCTGGCCTTGAAATCACAGAGATCCGCCTGCCTCTGCTTCCCAAGTGCTGGGATTATAGGCATGTGCCACCAACGCCCTGCAGGAAATTAAAATTTATTTACAGATTTCTTTTTAACAGAAATCAATACAGCTTGTTATTTAGAATAGGTTGAAAACTGAGACTATTACCAGGTAGTTTAATTTTTTCCATTTATTTAGTATGTGCATTTGTCACAGTACACATGTGGAAGGCAGAAGCCAACTTGTGGAAGTTAGTTCTTTCCTTCCATCACAGAGGTTCTCAGGATTAAACCCAAGACCTCATTCAAGGAAGCAAGAATCTGCTGAGCCATCTTCTTGGCCCAGAGGCAGTTTTAATTTTGCCAATGGTCCATTATGCCATTTCAGAAAAGTTACTGAAGAACAAAATATTTGAAGTGAGTTAAAGTAGAATATTGCATGGTTAGGGACAAATTAGACCTTTGAGGGAGAAGAACAGAGACATTCAGAGTCACCTTCATACAGCTAGTTTTTATTGTGTCAGACACAATATTATTATTCTATGTTGTTCCATGCTCTTGGCATACTGAACATCCTTTAATGTACACTTAGAGTGGTGAAGCCACATATAGTCCAGGTAGTTAATGTAGCTGTAGAGGGAAGTAAACTTTGTTTTTGTTTTCAGACAGGGTCTTGTGTGGCCACGCTGGCCTGGAATTCACTATGTAGACCAGGATGGCCTCAAACTCAGAGATCCACCTGCTTCTGCCTCCCAAGTGCTAGGACTATGGGAAGGAACCACCACAACCAGTGGCAACTAAAGATGGCTCAACTGGTGAAGTCACTTGAGTTTGATCCCCAAGACCTGCATGGTGGAGAGAAACAACTCCTTCAAGTTTTACTGACCTCCACATGTATATCATGGAATGTGCACACATAAAAAGAATTTTTAAAAAAGCATTGGAATTTTAGGAGAAACATATGAATCCATTACATATAGAGTCCAAGAAATCAAAGAGAAAAAACTGAAATTGAGGTTTTCGTTGACTGACATGAACAGGAAACAACTGAATGATATTTTCCATTTTTTGAGGTCTCATATTAACATTCTGTGATTTCACCAAATCAAATGACCAAAAATGGTATGGAAACTATATACCTTTCCCAAAGATTTCTGGCTTGACTTTTAGACTAACAGAATTATAACATATGGAGATGAATTTGGTATAGACTATACAAAGACTTCTATCTGGGTTCAAAGATGGATTTACCATAAAAGACAATTTTTTAATTTTTATGTGTGTATTTATATGTATGGTGTTTTGTCTGCATGTATGAATGTGCACCACGTGTGCCCAAAGAAACCAGAAGCTGTTGTCTCTTGGAACTGGAACTGGAACTAGAGATGGTTGCAAGCAGCTATGTGAGTGCTGAAAGTAAAACCTAGGTCCCCTGGAAGAGCAAAAAGCACTCAACTGTGAGCCATTGCTCTAGCCAAGACAAAAGTATTTTTCAGAGCTGGCTATCATATATAAACACTGAGTATCCATCACCAATATCTGAAGTAGAGATTAAGACCCAAGGAACCATTTTTCTAAGAGTTCGGCAACTACTAAACTAACCCAAGCTTGCTAAAAGTACCTCGGTGCCTTACGTTTGGTCTCGACATATCAGACAGAAGGAAGATGATATTCAACAAGCGGTAGACATGTTGACCTTTTGAAAAGAGAGCACAGGGTTTTCTACCTGCCCTTTGGCTGGTGACATTTCCTATCAGGGTCAGTCTTTTGAGTTTTTGCTGCACTCAGTATGTGTTAACAGAGTTCAGACCCTTTAGCACAGAGCCATATACCTGCCACTAACTCTTAAGTCACATCTGTTACTTGGCTAATCCTACTTCTGTCTAATTCTCAAGATATTGGCCTAGTCTCCCTCTGAGCTTCAGAGGGACGATAATCCCAGTCCGAAAAGCTAGAACAAAACAAATGCTAAAGCTGTGGGTTCCAGGCCAACCTGGGGTATTACGTAAGACTGCCTTCTAAAAAAAATGTTTTTTAATTCATTAACCCACCAACCAAATTAAAACAAATAAAGGAGAGGGAGAAATAATGGCTGATGAGTCCAGCACTTCAAAGGAGGATCACATGGACCTAGGAGTTTGAGATCAGCCTAGGCAGCATAAAGATATCCTGTCTCCAAAAAGAAGACGTTTTAGCAAGGCTAGAAAGATGGTTCAGTAGTTAAGAGCACTTAGTGCTCTTGTAGAGGTCCAAGATTTGATTCCTGACACCTACATGGTGGCTCAACGCCATCCGTAAATCAGTCCTATAGAATACAACAGGTATGTATGTGGTGCACATACATGCACATAGGCAAAACATTCATACACTAAAATAAATAACACCAAATGTTTTACTACTTAGTCTACAGCAACAACTTGGAAGGAGAATTCTCTACTGAAAGATCTTTGTCCCTGTCTTGCTTAATATTTTAAATGGGTGAAAACTTCACACCTAATTTAGACAGCACAAAAGTAGAAGTGACAGTTAACAAAAAAGGTTCATGGCTCAAAAATGTCCCAATAGGACTGGGGATGTAGCTCAGGGGTAGAATACAACACATACAACACACACACTGACACATACAAGTCCAAGTCACAGAAAAAAAGCATTTTAGCAAGAACCATGTAACTTGGGTAAAGAAAACAACCAATTTAAGAACACTATAAAATAAGCCTACGTTAAGGGCATCTCCTGTTGATTGACCAAGAGTCTGAGCATTTACTCTGCAGAAGGGAGAATTGAGAAGACCTCACAGGCTTGCTGTATTTGAGACAGTGGGTTTTGCTTCTGGAGCTCCATATGGTGAGACAGAGAACAGTGTTACAGATGTAAAGACAGATGCTCATCTACAGCAAGGGAGGAAAGCTGTCTAACAACAGTTGTTGGACACCAGAAAAAGACACTGTGGGAGAGGAAGACTGGCCAACAAACCAGTCAGAAATCAGGGTTACATTGTAAAACAACTATTTTATTACATGTTATAAATTTCTTGTTCTTAATTAGATGGTTCCAGTTTAAGAAAAAGATGGCTGTCTATATCACAGTGGTGACAAGTTGCTGTCCCAGACAAGACAGAATTGAGACCTCTGAAAGCCTACGTCCAGTACTCCCCAGTCTTTGTGCATCAACACTGAAAATTACTATGTACTTAAATGTACTTCTTCACCCAGGAAGGGTGTAGGTCAAGGCCTAGGTAAAATTTTATAGCACAGCACTGGGGTCAGCTGTATTTATCTGATGGTATCAGAGTCATGTAGAGGACAGGACATTTCTTAAATGAACTACTACAAAGATGTTGCCTCTTCTGATATCCATGCTAACCTGTGACCACAGTTTTCCCAAAGGAGGAGAGCCAGCACAATATGCAGTCACACAGGGAGCACCTGAGTGAGTTAGGAGGCAGTGGCAGGCAGGGAAAGCGAGGAGTCAAGCCTTTATTATGGCTTCCACAGGAAAGGCAAACCACAGCAAGGCACCTGCTTGGACTTGCTATTTAGGATAATCTCAGAAACTCTGAGATACAGATAGTCTGTAGTTGACATCTGGCCATAGGGTATACTTAAGGGCCAGACAGAGCAGGTGGTTTCAAATACAGGCTCTGAATTATCTGGTTTGCATATTAAAGGCACATGTAAGGGACAGTAATTTGTTATCTCTAAGAATTAGCTTACCCAGGATAGAGCTAGTAAGGCCCCAGATACCAAAGAATCACGACTAAAAGGAAAATAATACAGTGCATACAGCCTGCTTGGTTTTCTTCATAACATTTTCCAAGAAAGTAAGAACTTCACCTGGCTCAATGATATACCCACAAACACAGAACAGTGCCAGACATACAGTAGGCATCTAAATGTTTGCTAACTGAATGAATGAAGGAAGGAATGCAGATTAAAAACATAGCTTGAGCCAGGCTGTAGTGGTGCACACCTTTATTTCCAGCACTCAGGAGGCAGAGGCAAGCGGGTAGATCTCTGTAAATTCAAGGCCAGCCTGGTCTACAAAGGGAGTTCTGGACAGCTAGGGCTACACAGAGAAACCTTGTCTCAAACCCCCTCCCTCAAAAAAGGCTTGGAATCTGGGAGGTAGTGGCACACGCCTTTAATTCCAGCACCTAGGAGGCAGAGGCAGGAGAATCTCTACAAATTTGAGGCCAGCCTGGTCTACAGAGCAAGTTCTTAGACAGTCAGGGTTGCACAGAGAAATACTGTCTCCAAAAACCAAAGAAGAAAAAAAAGAAAACATGGCCTGAGGGGAGGTAGGGTATAAATCTGCTTCTTTCAGGTACCTAAAATATTTCCTCAGACTGAAACTACTGACCAACCTCTTTACAGCTCCTCAAACAGGAAGCCTAAGCTCAGTTCTCATCTAGGGTTTTTAAAATCCTAAATCAGGAAAAGTTAATTATAAAAGTGCAGCATAATGGAGCAGAAATGACCTATAATCTGGAGACATTTTTTGTTTGTTTTTGTTTCTGCTTCATCACTGACTAGATGGAGGGCTTGCTTGACTATATCAATTTTTCATGTTTCTTCAGTGGAAAATAAGAGGGCAATAAGACCCATCTAAGTGAAGTTGAAAATATGCCCATCAGAATAGGTAATATGAAAAGTCCATTGTCGCCAGGCGATGGTGGCACACGCCTTTAATCCCAGCAGTTGGGAGGCAGAGGCAGGCGGTTCTCTGTGAGTTCGAGACCAGCCTGGTCTACGGAGCTAGTTCCAGGACAGGCTCCAAAGCCACAGAGAAACCCTGTCTCGAAAAACCAAAAAAAAAAAAAAAAAAAAGTCCATTGTCTTTTTATTCTTCAAAGATTTATTTATTTATTACGTATCTACAGTGTTCTACCTGCATGTGTACTTGCAGGTCAGAAGAGGGCACCAGATCTCATTATAGATGGCTGTGAGTCACTATGTGGTTACAGGCATTGAACTCAGAAACTCTAGAAGAGTAGTCAGTGCTCTAACCACTGAGCAATCTCTCCAGTCCAAAAAAGTCCACTGTCTTTAAGAGAAGAACACAGAGAGGTATAGTCTAGTATCTGATGAAAACAAAAGCCTGTGTCGACCAATACACAGGAGCAATTCCAGCATGGCTTTATCAATGGTTCTTTCACATATGTAACAGGATGAATAACTAAAGTATTCATCATTCATCAATTAGGGCAGATTATTACTTAATCTCCCTGCCTCCCTCATCTTAACAGGGTCTATCCCAGAGTGTGGAGTAGTGCACAGCTTTGATCCAGCACTTCAGAGGCAGAGAGGCAAGTGGATTTCTGTAAGGCCCAGGCCACCCTGGTCTACAAAGCAAGTTCTAGGCCAGCCAGGGCTACATAGTGAAACTGTCATAAAACAAAAACAATAAACCAGAAGAATGTCTAGGATCTGCCTCAAGACTAAACATGCAAATATTAATAATTATTGTCATTAAGCGTACCATAATTAAGTCCTACAAAAGAGACCTAATTGTAAACTACCATTCACTTCCTAAATGTCACTTATTTCCTTTGAGAGGAATAATTTTAAATACACCAAACACTTTTCCCTCTCCTACAAACCCTCACCAAAATCCAATCAAATAACAACTACTCAGCATAGACCAAGGCCTACAGTTTTCTTATGATATGCCAAGTATGTTTTGAGCTTTGCTAAAAGCTCTAAGTATTACCTTACTGTTTTCTAACCCCCTATAATGTGTTTGAAAAGACCCAGACAAGAGACATGACTTATCACACAGTAGGCAGGATTGAAGCCTGATTTCAGTCCATGCAGTCTGTCTTACACATGTTCTAAGCATTACTCCTTTGTTGACAGTCTACTTCTAAGACTGAAGGAAAATACTCTGACTTTAGATGGATTACACCCTAGTATACAGACATGCCTCAATAAAGTGGTACATGCCTTTAATCCTAGCACCTAGACAGATCTCTTGAGTTCTAGGCTAGCCACATAGTGAATTACAGGATAACCAGGGCCATGTACAGAAACCCTGTCTCAATAAATAAAATGAAGGAATGAATGAACAAAGTCTAGGAATTTTGAAAAGGTAAGCATCTTTTGTCTAAAAAATGAACTATGATCTCTGTATGTGGAGTAAATGTTAGTATAGAGGTTAGAGGATAACCTTGGTATCATTCCTCAGGTGTCACCCACTCTAACATGTTGGTTTATGGTTGGGGTCTCTTACTGGCCAAGAACTTGCAAAGCAGACTAGGCTGGCCAGCTCTATCATTCACTCATTCACTCATTTATTTGTGGTCAGGGTCTCTCACTGCCTGAAAATTGCCAAGTACAATGGGCCACCTGTCTCTGTCTCCCCAGGGCTAGGATTTACAAACCTACTACCACACCCAGCTTTATGACTTTCTTCTTTTTATTTAAATTTATTTATACACATAAATATTACAGAAATTCATTAAAAACTGACCCAAAACCTTAGTAGCAATTAAAAGTAGAAGGTGAAAAGTACACAAACAATGGGGAAAAAGAAATCTACATTTATCCTTTATCTGATGTATATGCACTCAATGGTTAGAAAAAGAGACTCAAAATTTCGGGTTTACTTATATGTATTAAGTAAAGTTATCTGACTCAATGTGCCAGCCTGAATATAATAAAATCAACAGCATTCTAAAATATATTCAAAACTGCCTGGGTAAGCTGGTGAACCTCTTCTAGTAATGGTAACATTAATGAACTACATAGTTGATGGACAAATGTGACTAAATAGATAGTTGAATATACTGTTTGTGAGGGCTTAGTGGCTCAGACTTGTAATCCCAGGTCTCTGGAAGGCAGAGGCAAGAGAACAGTCACAAGCTCAAATCCAGCTTGAGCTACATAATAAGACCCTGTTTAAAAACAAAAACAAAATAAAACAAACAAAAATATATAGAGAATTGTTACCAGTGTGTACACAATTGTGAATAATAACCACCAACGAAAAGCTATCAGAACAAGCCTCAAAAATGGCCAAAGGTATCAGTTAGTAACTTTATATAAAACCCAGGCAGTTCAATTAAAAGGGTTAAGAAAAAACATAAAACTGAGGGACTGTCTGTTGTCACTGTAAAAAAGGCACTTGGAGTTAATGGGACCAGAATTGAAGGACTCTTAGCTGATAAAAACTTCAGTACAATTTCATTAAAAGGCTTAGATGATAAGAGACGAGAGTATGGGCTGAGCAAGGGGATTGAATGTGACTATTCAAGAACACTCTTAAGTACTATCCAAAAGTGCCAGAATGACTCTTCTGTGCGTTCTCCTTCAAGAGCTGCTTGGTTGTCCCAAAATGAAAATTCAAAATAAACTTGGAAGACAGAAAAAAAAAAAAAAAAAAAAAATGGCCAAAGGTGTCTCATAGCCGGTTGTCATTTTTCAAAAACAACTCACTGTTAAAAAAACTGAAGACAAAGACTGCTTATAGTATATTTTATCATTAAAAAGAAAAGGCTAATTGAAAGGCCTTTAATCCCAACACTTAGGAGGCAGAGTAGGCAGATCTCATAAAAGAGCCAGCCTGGTCTACAGAGTTGAGTTCCACTACAACCGGGGTTACACAGAGAAACTTTGTCTTGGGGAAAAAAAAGAAAAAGAAAAGAAAAAAGGCTACTCATTTAATACACCTGGTTTATTACTGCCCAATCAGTTAAATATACTTATCAAATTACTTGGCTTGGATATATCTAACTTTGGGACAAGTCTTCAGTGGTTGGTTCACAGCTGAACTACACTGTTGTAGAATATTAAAGACAAAGACATGTTACATTCATTTATTCTGTGGAATATTTGCTTAATGATGCAAAATGTGTTGCATTCTTTTATGTTGCATTTATTTAACTCTGTGAAGCTGTGTTACTTTGCCTACCTGAAACACCTGACAGGCCTAATAAAGAGCAGATTGGCCAATAGTTAGATTGGAAAGGCATAGGTGGGGCTGCCAGGCAGAGAATAAATAGGAGAAAAAGAGGAATGGAGGAGGAAGAAGACACCAGGAGTCAGCCACCCAGCTAGCCATGGAGTAAGAGGTAAAGAAAAGTATATAGAAAAGAAAAAGATAAAAGCCCAGAGGCAAAAGGTAGAAAGGATAATTAAAGAAAAGTTGACTAGAAACAAGCTAAGCTAAGGCTGGACATTCATAAGAAAGAATAAGACTCCATGCATTTATTCCAGAGCTGAGTGGTGGGCCCCTAAAGAGCAAAGAGGTTAAAAAAAAATTAAAAAAAAATACACCACAATTATGAAGTTTTAACTATTAGATTATTATAAATAAAAATTGATATCAGTGCAAAAATGCATAATCATACTATTGGACTAAACATACAGTATACTAAGAAAACATGTATTGTAATAATTTGATGCTTTCGTAACAGTGCCTTATACTAAAAGATAGCAATGACCAAGTAAAATGAAAAACTAAAGCAAGCAAACAGAAAGCAAGGGGAAATTATAGCCAACCTGAGACAAACCTATGTTAAACCACCTGGAAAACTGGTAAAATTCTAACTATCTCTAGGTTCACATAAACAGTAAATAATTTGTACCATAAAACACAGAATTAGCCAGGCAGTGGTGGTGCACACGTTTAATCCCAGCACTTAGGAGGCAGATCTTTGTGAATTCAAGGCCAGTCTGGTCTACAAGAGCTAGTTCCAGGACAGCTAGACTGTTACACTGAGAAACCCTGCCTCGGGAAAAAACAAACAAACAAACAAAAAAACCCCACAGAATTAAGAGTCCTTAAAAATTTTAGAGTAAATTTCTGAATATTATAGTATTTCCTAGCTTATTTATTAGCATTAAATCTTACATATGAAAATTTAAGAAAACAGGATGGGGTATAATGGCAACGTGCCTGTAATCCCAGCAGCACTCAGTAGACAAAGGCAAGCACACTCTACATGAGTTTGAGGCCAGCCAGGATTGCTTATTCAGACCTGGTAAGAAAGAAAGAAAAAGAAGAAGGGAGGGAGAGAGGCAGGCAGGGAAAGAGGGAGAAGAGAAAGCAAACAAGCAAATAAAATTCATACTTCAGAACAAAGGACTGGGACCTGTTTTGCATCATATTTAAATAGTATTTATAGTATCAGATGAAATCTACCCCCTCCCTGATCCTCTCCAAATAACAGATAGAAGGGTTCCAAAAAATTCAAGATGAAAATCACCATTGGGAATACAGTAGTAATTAAATTATGCATTATATGCACCAAAGTAACTTACAACTGTAGAGTTTGAGGTTTACAAAGCTCTTTTATATAAACTGTTTCATTAATACATCCACTTTAAGATGATGAAAATATTAATTAACAATCATTATGAGGTCTTGATATATTGCCTAGGTGAGTTTCAAATATCTGAACTCAAGAGATTCTCCCCTGTCAGCACTGCCAGTAGTTAAAGCTACAGGCTAAACCACCAACATTGGATCAAACTATACCTATCTTAAAGATGAAAAACTTACTGGGGGCACTTTTTATCTCAGCATTCAGGTGGGAGAGCAAGGCAGATCTCTAAGAGTGTGAGGACAGCCTCATCTATATAGAAAATTGCAGGCCAGTCAAGGATACGGTGAACCCTGCCTCAAAAAACAAACAAACAACAAAAAAGACCTAAAACTGAAAAGTTTAATAACTTGTTCCTGGTCAAGTTAGACATTCAGTTAAGATAGATAAGATGGGATGCCTCCGTGGGTAAAAGAACTTGCTAAGTAACCCAGACAACCTGAATTTTACCTCCAGAACCCAAATAAAAAAGTAGGAGAACGCCAACTCCATGCAGCTGTCCACTGACCTCTGCAGATGTGCCATGGCACTTAACACAGGTACATCATGCACTCACACAACAATAATAAAGTTTTAAAAAGCCAAAGCAAAGTCAGGTGGTAATGGTGGCACATACAATCCCAACATTGGGAGGTAGAGACAGGTGGATCTCAGTCTACAAAGCAAGTTTTGGGACAGCCAAAGCTGCTACACAGAGAAATTAAAAAAAAAAAAAAAAAAAAAGTTTAACAAAGCCAAATGGTAGCAGTATGTATGTATTTTAAAATGGTATATTGCCTGCCAGGCAGTGGTGGCACAGTCCTTTAATCCTAGCACTCGGGAGGCAGAGGCAGGATGATCTCTGTAAATTCAAGGCCAACCTGGTCTATAGAGTGGGTTCCAGGACAGCTATGTTTGTTAGACATAGAAACCCTGTCTCGAATCACCCCAGAAAACAAACAAACAAAAAGTCCAATAGTCCTTTACCTAAGGTTTAAACATTGTGGAAGAGAGGGCAGATTTTAGGAGCCAGAGGATCAGATAATTTGCTGTGAGACTGCATCTCCTAGTAACATCAGAAGCTACACCACAGTCTCACTAACACGATTGCCGAAACATGAGCTGAACAAGGATGACACCAATAAATGTGCCAAACCAGAGAAAAACCAAGAAGCTTTAGCCCTACACAAAACTACAAATAACTAAGCAACATTGAGAGGAAAGGTAGACTTCCCCAGGGAAGAGAATACATATTGGTTGTCCAGTGCCATATGATCAGCCCTAAAAACATACAAGTGGCATTATATGGACTGAACAGGTTATAGTTAGGAATATATATACATATATGCATACAGTAACAATTGGAGAAAAAAGAAGCTATAAATTTAAAGGAGAGCACTGAGGGGTTTATGAGAGGGCTTGGATGGAAGAAAGGGAAGGGAGAAATGTTATAATTAAATTATAATAAAAAGACAGAAGCACTGCTAATTGCTTAGTCTAGTCTCAAAGAAGCTTGGCCTCAAACAGTTTCCTTTTTCCAGCAGCCTCACAAGTAGCTAGGTCAAGAAAAAGTATATTTCTCAACTGAAAATATTTTGTATTTTTTAAAAATTCTTAGTCAAACATCTAAAATAACTGCTCTCAAATGAAGTTAACCCAACTATATTTATGAAAAATTCCATTTAACTTTTTGGGAGAAGAGGGAAATTCCTAATTAGAAAGGTTAGGCTGGCCTTAAACTTGTGAGGAGAGTTTCTGCTTCTGTTTTCTAAATGTTGGGATTACAGGTATGCACCATTGTTATGTTCAGCAAGCTATACTCACTGGAGGAAGAAAAAGCTTTGTTGCACTAACTACTAACAGTTAAAACATTTAAAAGGTAAATTATATAGCAATTAAAACAGAAAAATTAAAAATAGTAAATACTAGATCAACATACCTTTTGTAGACTTGTTGGATTCAACTGAGTTTTGTCAATTATTTTTATTGCAACCTGGGGGGGAAAGTATTTACAGATTTTCAGAATTTGCTAATTATAGACTAAAACAGTTTTGTAAATTCTCACACATATGGCATTGTTAAAAAAACAATCAAAAAAGTAAATCTTAGCTGGTTATAACAAAACAATTAGAACTTCGTAAGACTGTGATTACAAAGAGACTTCATGCAAACAGTATTACAACATTTTATATTTGTTACTTACATAGAAGAGGGTGAAATAACCTCCTCTATCATTCCCCAAAAGTATTACAGAATGAATACACTTCAAAAATTTTATGTAGTGTAGCAAATCTCTTCACGTTTGGGGGCGGGGTGCTAGAGCTGACTAGACAGTCTTATTCTTGTTAGGCAAGCGTTGTCCTACTGACCAATACCCCCCCCCTTTACTATTTACTGAGACTAATTTCAGTGAATTCTGGAATTCTAGGGCAGAAACTTGAAAAGAATATTTAGCCTAAAATACCCTTTGGGGTATCTTAAACATAGTGCTTTTGTAAATACTAAATAAGTTGGTACTGAATCTGAAAACGACAAAAGAACCCACTTAAAAACAGACATCCTAATGAGGTGGCATACATCTGTACTGGTACCAAGGAGACTTAAGGCAAGAAGAGTGCAAGACCTGTCTGGGTAATGCATCAGGAACCTATCTCAAATAGCAATGGAAAGACCAAAACTCCAGACCAATCTGTGGGCTAACCATAGGAGACATATACAGAGGCAATAAATGTGTCACCTAGCAACCTTTGTTCAGAAAGGGTATACCAGCAAACAGTATTTTTTTTTTAAAAAAGTCATTAGAATACAAGGAAAAACTACGGCTTCTTTTAATACGCATGTCTTACTGGAAAAACTGAAGGAGTCAGCCAGGTGGTGATGGCACATGCCTTTAATCCCAGCACTCAGGGAAGCAGAGGCAGAGGGATCTCTGTGAGTTCAAGGTCAGCCTGGTCTACAGAGCAAGTTCCAGGGCAGCTAGATCTATATAGAGATTGCTGGGATTAAGGATGTGCACCAGGGACTGGCTCAAAATACTGATTCTCTAGGAACCTGTTAGCCTCCAGAATCAAGAAAGAAGAAACATTGTAACAATGATTCTGGTTGCTTCAAGGCAACTCAGAATTGAGAAAAAAATGTGTGTGCATGTGAAAAAAGTCAAAATACTAGTTCCATATTTGAAAATATAAATATAAATTTAAGTAGAAACTGCAGAAAAAAGTGTTTGTTAGTCAGATAGTCAAACGTTACCTATACATATCTCACCTGGGAGGAACCAGTCTATCTTTATAGCCTAAGTTGTACTGTGTTGCATAACAGTTTCCTCTGAGACTGTAACATTCCATCCTTCAGTATGAAGATAACTCAAAATAGCTTAGAAAGTCCCTGAAACCGACCAGATTCACTAGGCTCTTTTTCCCAGGATAAGCAATAAAACCTGATGGTCCCTCTCCGATCAATGGAGTTTAGCTGCAAAGAAAACTGAAACTAGAGCAGCGCGCTGCCTGGAAGTTTAAATAAACTGAGGCACCTGGAAAGGGCACTCTTCAACCTGGTGAACTACCTGTATGTAGGCTGTGCAGTGTGCCCCAGGGTCCCAGCCTTGTAAACTGTCACCCAAGCTAGGGTGGGCTTTAGTGATATAGCTGTCTTTGAGTAATTTCTGCTCCTGTAGTCAGACATTTCTCTCGCAAGTGCCTGCTCCCAAATACCCAGCGGCCACTTCCCAATTACCACAAAGAGGCTTATATTAATTATAAATGCTCGACTGAGAGCTCAGGCTTATTACTAGCTAACTCTTTTTCGAGACAGAGTTTCTCTGGATTTCCTGGAACTCACCAGGCTGGCCTCAAACTCAGAGATCCACCTGCCTCTGCCTCCCGAGTGCTGGGATTGAAGGCATGTGCCATCACAGTCTAGCTAAAAAAATAAAACTTTTAATAATAAAAAAAGAAAGAACTCTAAATCCCTTAAGGTCCCAATAGCCTGAATAGTAGTCTGCTTAAGCTGCCATAATACCACAGACTAGTAGCTTAAGAGAACAATTCATTTTCCCTGTTTTAGTGGATGATAGTTCAAAATCAAAGTGCCAGCAGGGTTGGTCCTAGTGAGGCCTTTGATCCTGTATCCTTCTCACAGTATCCTCACAC
This sequence comes from Ondatra zibethicus, assembly GCA_004026605.1. Lineage (NCBI taxonomy): Eukaryota > Metazoa > Chordata > Mammalia > Rodentia > Cricetidae > Ondatra > Ondatra zibethicus. The sequence goes on from PVIU01000975.1 coordinate 152,625, forward strand.
AGTAGAAAGAGAGGATTCTCTGTTTTCCCATTTTTACCAAAACATAAATATCATTGATTATAGCTCACTTAAACGTCTATGAAGATGCTATTACCAAATATAGTCATGCTATAGGCCAGAACTTCAACTTAAGTTTAAGAACACCCAGGCAGTGGTGGCACATGCCTTTATCCCAGCACTTGGAAGGCAGAAGCAGGTAGATCTCGGAGTTCGAGGCCAGTCAGTTCTACAGAGAGTTGCAGGACAGCCAAGTCTATACAGAGAAACCCTGCGCCTTGAAAAACAAAACAACAACAGAAAAAAAAGTGTGAGGACAATACCTTTTAGTCAATGGTGGATGCAAACAATGACAGTAGTTGGTTACAAAATAAAATTTCAGGGGCTAAAGACATGGCAAAACAGTTAAGAGCATTTGATGCTCTTACAGAGAACTAAATATCAGTTCCAGCATCTATACCGCGACTCACAACAATCCAAAAGTCCAGGTCCAGAGGATCCAAACCCCCTATTTTGACATTTGTGAGCACCAGGAACACTCACAGTGCACATACATACATGCACATTAAACACTAATACACATACAAGGGAAAAGAATCTTTTTTTAAAAAAAAAAAAGTAGCTTCCCAGTCACAACAATAAAATACAACAGCAAGCAAAAATGTCACAGGAAAAAAGTCGACTGAGAAACGTAGAGCAAGCATTTAATACTTGGGAGGTAGAGACAAGTAGATTTCTGAATTTAAGGCTAGCCTGGTTTACAGAAAAAGTTCTAGACCAGCCAGGGCTACACAAAGAAACCATGTCTCAGTAAAAAAGAAAAAGAAAGAAGGAAAAGTAGCAGGTACACAGTACATGATTTCAACAGCATTTATATATTAAAAACAAACATTAGTTTAAGTGAACAGTAACTCTATATAGCCAAGAGATAATGTCTAAAAGTGGAAAATAAGCAATAACACAAGCATACTATTTTAAATAAAGTATCTTTTAAAAAATAGTTGTGGATGTCTTAGATTACTAAAAATTGAATATATCTGAAACCGTGGTGCCATTCTTTTTGGCAGTAAAACTAAACACTTTACATACAAAATTAAGTACAATTACAAAATTTAAAGTTTTCCTGCAGCCATAATGTGGCTGTTTGGTTGACGACTGGGTGCTGATCACATGCAGATCACGTCTCTAACATGATAGGTCAAATGAACATCACTTGTAGCTCAAGCTGGCCTTTAACTAATGATCCTCCTGCCTCAGCCTCCCAAGTCATGGCTTTTTATATTTGAGTGGGCCCTCAGGAGCAAGTGGTACTATGTATTATTGGTCAGTGTTGAACTGATGGTCCCACAACTCACTCATGCCTGAGGATGGTTACTGAACACAGGCATTTTCTCTGCAAGACACATCTCAGCCTTGCAATTAGGACAACTAAATAGTACTGCATCACTATGATCAGGAACCACATTAATCAGCACAATTATTGAAAAAACAAAAACAAAAACCTCACATATAAAAAAATAGCTGGGTGGTGGTGGCACAGTTTTAATCCCAGCACTTGGAAGGCAGAGGCAGGAGGATCTCTGTGAGCTTGAGGACAACCTGGTCTACAGAGTGAGTTCCAGGACAGGCTTCAAAGCTACCCTATCTAGTAAATAGGAAAAAAAAAATAAATGTAGCATTAAATAGACTGAAGGGGAAAAAGGGCAAATTCGTGCCAAAGCACTGTAAGGGTTGATTCTTGCAAATAACTTTTATCAAGTATATAAATTGATAAGCATGAACTCTGTCCTGGAGTGAATGATGGTAATGGCTTCGTAAAAATATTATCACTAAACTGTAAACTTCAAACAATTAAAATTGTAACTCTTACACTACATGTATTTTCAACACAATAAAGCAGTAGTATAAGCCAGTAATCCTAGCACTTGAGAGGCTAAAGGAGTAACAGCACTGAGCCCAGTCGGGGTAAGAGAATGACTTCTAGGCTAGCCTGTGCTACAAAGCCAACACTCTAGCTCAAAGAACCATAAAACAAAACAATTTTCCCATGAGTGTAATAAAGCAATTTTCTTATATCTAAGAATTGATTTTACAGCCTGGAGAGATGGCTCAGCCAGTTAAGAACACTTGTTGTAGCCAGGCAGTGGTGGCGCAAACTTTTAATCCCAGCATTTGAGAGGCAGAGGCAGACAGATCTCTATAAATTTGAGGCCAATCTGGTCTACAGATTGAGTTCCAGGACAGATAGGACAGGACTATTACACAGAGAAATGCTATCTCGAAAAACGAGCAAAAGAACACTTGAATACTTGTTCTTGCAGAAGACCTGGGTTCAATTCCCAGCACCTACCCTACATGGTAGCTCACAACCATCCATAATTCCAGTTCCAGGGGATCTGACCCCTGAAGGTGCCAGGAAAACATGTAGTACACATACATACATGTAGGCAAAAACACTCATACATGTACAAGAAAATAAATAATAGACAGTATCTATAATATCTGAAAGAGTAAGGTATTCCTCTTTTATTTTTCTTTGGGTATTATTTTGTTTTCCAAATCAGGGTTTCTCTGCATAGCCTAGACCTGGCAGTCCTGGAATTCATTCTGTAGACCAGGCTGGCCTCAGAGATCCACCTGCCTTCCTTTCCAAATGCTGGGATTAAAGGTGTGTACACCACTGCCGCCCACCTGGCACTCCTCCCTTTTTAATAATGTATTTCTTCATCTACTTCAACTAAAACAATGCAGAGAATACTAAAACTTAGCAAACTTCTATTAAGTCTCATAGTAAAGGCATCTGTGGGGGAAAAAAATGGTGTTAAAGAGATGACCCAGCTGTTATGAACGCAAGCTGCTCCTACAAAGAGCATAAATTCAGTTCTCACACCCATGCTGAACAGCTGAAACTCTAGCTCTCAGAAAACCGATGCCCTCTTCCGGCCTCGAAGAACAACTGCACACATGTGCACACAGTCCCATAGAGACACACTTACACACATATTAAAAATAAAAATAGGGACTATATAGATGATTCTACAGTTAGGAGCACTTTACTCTTGTGGTGACCCAGGTTCAATTCCTAGTACCCACAACAGGTAGTTCACAAAACTGCCTAAAGTATCCCCAGTGCCAGGGTGTCCAATGCCCTCCCCTCTGACCTATACATAAATGGACCACATAAAAACATATAATTAGGCCGGGCGGTGGTGGCGCACGCCTTTAATCCCAGCATTTAATCCCAGGCGGATCTCTGCGAGTTTGAGACCAGCCTGGTCTACAAGAGCTAGTTCCAGGATAGGCTCCAAAGCTACAGAGAAACCTTGTCTCAAAAAACCAAAACAAACAAAAACACATAATTAAAATAAAAATTTAAACCTTAAATAAAAAGAAATTAAAACAATATTCCCACCATAATTTGTATTATAAGCATTGATTTTCAAAATGTTACATACTTATTGTATATTAACTTTCTTATGTGTGAGGATTTTTTTTTTTTTTTTTAATTTTTCAAGACAGGGTTTCTCTGTGCAGCAGCCCTAGCTGTCCTGGAGCTAGCAGGTGGGTAGGTGTGAGTTCGAGGTAAGCCTGACCTGTAGAGCTCCAGGACAGCTCTAAAACAACCCAGACAAACCTTGTCTCAAAAGACAAAAACAAAATACAAACAAACAAAAAATATATAACTATCTGAAGCCTCAGAAAGTTTAATATGCCTCAGGATCATGTTTAGCCATTGTTACATGCCTAGCATACACAATACTGTGCATTCAAGCTCCAGAACTGCTAACTAAGTAAACAGATAAGAATTAGAGGCCAGGCAGTGTTGGTGCACACCTTTAACACCAGCACTTGTGAGGGAGAGGCAGATGAATCTCTGAGTTCAAGGACTAGCCTACAGAGCTAGTTTCAGAACAGCCAGTGCTACACAAGGAAAGCCTGTCTCAAAGGGTGCGAGAGTGAAGGAGGCTGCAGAGTAGAGTGCTCTAGTGAGGGACAGGACACAAGGGAGAAGAGAGGGAAGATGCTCCAGGTAAATGGGAAGGAATAGCAATAACAGAACGTAGATGTAATGGCACATGTTAAAAAGACAAAAAATAAAAATAAAAAATAAAAGATTTCAAAAATTTCTTCTCAGAGTGGACAGAAAATAAAGCAAATTACATGGAGAGAAAATGCCAACTGGCCAGCATTACTAAGAAAAGCTAAGAAGCCCAAGGCATAAAGAAGAAAGGAGCCACAAAGACTAGAATCTCATTCTGTGGAAACCAGTAAGGCCGTGGGCTCAAGATTAATGAGTTTAAAAGGGGACAACATAAGTAAGACATGGGAATAAAATAAGAGGTAATTGAGACAACTTGCTACTCCTCAACTCTGCCCCAAGCAGAAGAAAAGATCCCTGTCTAGACGAATGTAACATACCTAGAGAAGAGATCTAAAGACAAGTGTCAGGGGCTTCCATAAAGTACCATGCACCTGCCAAAGGCAGGCTTGGTGGCCACACATGTCCTATACATGTGAACACAATTTCAAATTCACTTAGAGCTCCACCTTAAACACAGATAGCCAGACATGACCAGATTACAAAGACAGACCATGCAAATGATAAATGTCACCCCCTTGTGACCACATATGTACACAGACAAAACACACATGTACAATTTTTAAAATTATTCTTTAATTACATGTGTTATGTATGTGCACATGAATGCAGGTGCTCATAGAGGCTCTAGCCTGGAGCTAAAGTTACAAGTAGTTGTGAGCAACCAGACATGGTTGCTGGGAATCCAAAGTTGGGTCCTCTAGAGGAATTGTCCATGCTCTTAACCACTGAGCCATCTCTCCAGCTCCCCCACATGTTGAAATTTAACTGCCATTGTAACAACATTAAACAGCAGAATATTGCAGGAAGGTGACTGGTCCATAACTTAGAAATGGTCACAGTTGTCATCCTAGGGTGGGGCGGAAGGACATTAAAAAAGGAATCCAGTCCCTCAATCTCAAACTTCTCTGCCTCTGAAACTATCAAATTATATATTAAAAAAAATAAGGTACACCATCTGATATTCCGTTACACCAGTAAAAATGGATTGAAACAATTAGACAAAAGTTTCTTATAAAGCTTAGACAAGGATGTGAAAAAATAGACATTCATTTTTGATAGGATAAATTTTTCAAAATTACCTTAGCAGTGTCTATTATAACGTGAAATAGTCACCCACTTTGCCCCAGGGTTTTTCCCCCCTATGACATTATCCTACAAGAGCACACATAATGGCAAAGACTACGGACCTATTTGTTGTAGTAACAAAAACATTTAGAAATACCTCCAGTGGTCACTATGGTTCACTGTATACTGAAAGGCTAGGTTGCCTTTAACTAATATGTGAAATCTGTGAGTACCATCACCCTGACAGTGGTCAAGGTACCTTACTAACCAAAGATACCACTATTTGGTTGGCAAGATGGCTCAGAATTAAAAGTGCTTGCCACACAAGCTCAACTGGAATTTGAAATGTAGAACCACGGTGGCAGGAGAGAACTGACTCTAATAAAGCTGTCCTCCAATCTCTACACATAGGCAGTGTTGTGCATTCTCATGCTCACACATAAACTCTAATTACAACAACAATATGACGAGAGAAAATAGCCATAATGGAGATCACTATTACGTCCATGAGTCTCTTTTTTGTTAAGCCAAAAGTTAATGTCTATATATAAAAACTTTTGCTTTCTATATAATAGATTTTATAATGTTTACATATATGATTATGGTAATACCTATAATAAAAGGGAAAAAAGAAAAATAATTTTGACTAAAGTATCCCCCCCCCCGAAACAGGGTTTCTCTGTAGCTTTGGAGCCTATCCTGGAATTAGCTCTTGTAGACCAGGCTGGCCTCAAACTCACAGAAATCGACGTGCCTCTGCCTCCCGAGTACTGGGACTAAAGGTGTGCGCCACCACCACCGGGCCTTTTTTTTTTTTTTTTTAATTTATTTTGTGTGCATTGGTGTTTTGCCTGCATATATGTCTGTGTAAGGATAGCAGATCTTGGAGTTACAGACAGTTGTAAACTCTCATGTGGGTGCTGGGAATTGAACCCAGGTCAGTGGTCCCAAGCACTGAGCCATCTTTCTAGCCCCTTGACTAAAGGTTTTTTTTATAATCTAGACATTTTTTTTAAGATTTATTTATTTATTATGTATACAGTGTTCTGTCTGCATGTATGCCACCAGACCAGAAGAGGGCACCAGAGCCAACATATGGTTGCTGGGAATTGAACTCAGGACCTCTGGAAGAGCAGGCAGTGCTCTTAACCTCTGAGCCATCTCTCCAGCCCGACTAAAGTTTTTTAAAACTGAGAAAAACCTTAAATTAAGCCACTTTGGTCACCACTGTTAAACCCTTCTGGAGAAAAACCACAAGTAAACACAGTAGAGCAGACTACAGCAACATTGTTGGTCTGTCTGTCCTGTTCAAACATCTGGGACTGAGGCGAATTAACCTGTTATCTCAAGAAAGGTCCACTCAAGGACAGAAGGGACAGCTCCATCTATTCAGCTTGCTTTCGGATTCTTGTTTTCAGTCTCCGCATATCCACAAGAAATATAGTCACTAAAACTTGAGACTGTGAGGGCTAATTTTCTATTACTGTCTTAAGATTCCAGTTAGGGTAGAAAGAAGAACATAACTTCTCAACCTTTTTCAAGTTCCAGCACAAATAAAACCTAGAAGAGCTAAGGGGTATGTGGCAGTAAACAGACTACCTGCTGACTACCTGATTGTCACAGGGCTTGTTCTACTTAGTCCCACCCTAGTGAGCTGTGGACATCAATGCCATGGCATACCTATCATGTAGGGCTGGCATATCCATCAGAAGAGTGTGACGCATACAGAACATCTGTTTTTTCAAGACAGAGCTCTGACTGTCCTGGAACTCACTTTGTAGACCAGGCTAGTCTCAAAATCAGAGATCCCCATCTCAAAGAATCCTACTCTAGAAATTTAATCAGGGGACGGGCCCAGCCCCCACACATAATACCTGCAGTCAAACAGGGCACATGCTGGGCATGGTGGTACACAACTTTAATCTCAGCACTCGGGAGCAGAGGTGGGTAGATTTCTGCAAATTGAGGCCAGCCTGGACTACATGGCAAGCCAGCCAAAGCCAAAGAAAAGGAAAAGGCTCATGCTAACTGCTTTTCCATCACTATATTCTCACAGCCAGTGGGGTGCTAGGAGTCTACCATGTGCCCTGATGAGCACAGTCACTTTCTGTGTGAATGCAGACACTCCGTTGGGTTTTATTTTGTTGCTATCTGGCTGCATTTTAATGTTATGAATCAAATGAATAACTGTCTCTAAGAGAAGTATCAACAGTTGTTATATTCCTGAACTGGTTGTATTTAGAAGGCTTACTGTTTTGTTTCTTTTTTTTCCTTATGTATTTGTTTTTGTTTTTTTGGCGGCAGTGTTTCTCTGTGTAATCAGTTGTCCTTGATGTCCTGGAACTTACTCTGTAGACCAGGCTAGTCTCATACTGGTGAAATCTATCTGCCTCTGCCTCCCAAAGTGCTGGGACCACCTTGCCCAGTCAGACATCTTTTAAGAGCACCTTTCAGTCATACAACTATAGTCATCTGACCATATTTGTTATGCCCGTAACAAGTACCAACCACCCCCCTACATATAGCATTCCCGTTACAGAGTGGAGGAGGAAAGACAAGTCAATCAGTGTAAAATAAACCCTGCTGTGTAAGAGAGGTATCAGGGAAGTCTAAAGCCTGGGGGAAGGGTGTGTCAACAAATACTTCCCAAAAGCAATCCCTAAAAAGAGGGTGAAGAGAACTTCAGACAGGTGCCAAGACCTAAATGCAACAACTCTGTCAAGGCAGAAAAAAGGTTCTGTACCACAAAAAGATGCAAAGAGGAAGTTAATTCTGTGGTTTCATTACATGTACTCCGATAAGAAATGCAAGAGAGCCAAGATCACAAAAGCTGGGAAAGCATGTGCCTTCCGGCACAACCTGGCAACCTTGAGCTAGCAAAACTCCTCAGAAAAGGAAGGAAACCCAAGGGATAAACCTGTAAATACAGATAACTACTGATCTGCGAGCAACGTGAGCTTATAGGCTTATATACAGACGTGCATACATGCAGTTCAAGACAATTTTATTGATTTTTCCACTGAAAAAAGAGCAGAACAATTAGCTATTTTTCAAGTTAGTTACAGCAAAAGGAAGACAGAACTTCCCAGTTGTTAGTATGTGTCCTGGTCTTTAGAAAGGTAGCAGAACAGACACCACAGCAGAAGCAAGCACAAGCATTTACCTCTCTGCCTGTGAGGATGTGTCTCGCCAATTTCACTTTTGCAAAGTTCCCCTTGCCGATTGTTTTCAACAGTCTGTAGTTTCCGATGTGAGGCTGTTCATCTGCACAGGAAGCTATTGAGTTTCTACACCGAGCTCCAGAGCGCCCGGTGCGGGAGGTGACTTCTTGCCTCCCGTCTCCATGTGAAGTGTGCTGAAACGTAATGTACACAAAGACAAGGAAATGAGAGGACATGCAGTGCTGCCAAGTTTTAGGAGCATCTAGTGGAAGAAACAAAACATTATGGCTTTTACTTGAATCTAAAGGATTGAACCACATGGTAGAAATTAATGAGGAAAACAAGAAACTATTACAAGAAACAGATCAAGTGTTATAACTCAACCAGGAACTCAGAGAGCTGAGTCAATTCCAATTTATGATTTTTCAAATTTATCATGGTACAGAAGCATTCATGGAGTACAATTAGTAGAAACTGTACTTTATATTTTGCATTGCAACTGTTTTCTGAGCCACTGATACACAGTATGACAATCTAAAAGCACCAATAGGCCATGATGAAGAACAACCAAGACTATACAGTGCACAGTTCAGTCAGCCCTTTTTGGATACAAGTATTTAATTAAATTATCCAAGATATAATATACAACACTTTCTAATAAAATACTCATTTTAGGTAATTTTTTTGCAAAACTGTAGGTTAATTTAAGTCTTCAGAGTACCATAAGGTAGGCCAGCTAGACTAAGCTTTGAAGTTCGGTAGTTTAAGGGTAATAATTAGAAAGGCATCTGCAGTCATATTTACTACAATGTAACCCACTGCCAGCTGATGAGCAGCTGTATTTTTAAAACAACTATCACATAAAAAAGAACTTAACTCTTAGCAACTGCATCTGTATGTCTAATCCACCACAGCCTGTGAAGGGGCAGAATGTAAATGTCACCATACACTGATGGCAACGAGGCCAATAGCTAGTTAGTGAGAAGTTATATTACCATTTCCTGCTACATTCAATCAACTTTTTTCATTTTATGTATTAGTTTCATTTTACGACTTTTTGTTTGGTTTGGTTTTGGTCTTTACTTAAAAGAGCTATGCCTAGGACCGGAGAGGTGGCACAGCAATTCAGAGAACTTGTTCTTGCAGAAGACTCAAGGTTGATTCTCAGCACTCACATGTTAGCTCAAAACTATCCATAACTACAGTTACAGAGGGTCTGCCCTCTTCTGACCTCCAGGCAAGAGCCACACTCGTGGTGCACAAACATAGATGCAGGTGAAACCCTCAAGCATACAAAATAAATAAAACTAAAACAATTTTTTAAAAAAAAGAGCTACATGGGGGGGCTAAGAGAGCTGCTCTTCTAGAGGTGAGTTCAATTCCCAGCAACCACATGGTGGCATACAACCATAAGCCACCAGATTTACAAGCTATGGCTTCTCTTAAAAGTTTTGTTCTGGCTGAGCAGTGGTGGCGCACACCTTTAATCCCAGCACTCGGGAGGCAGAGGCAGGCGGATCTTTGTGAGTTCGAGGCTAGCCTGGTCTACAAGAGCTAGTTCCAGGACAGGCTCCAAAGCTACAGAGAAACCCTGTCTCGAAAAACCAAATAAAAAAAAAAGTTTTGTTCTGATTTTTATTTGTATGAATATTTTGCCTACATGTGTATCTGTGTCCCACATGCATGCAGTGGAGGAGGTCCGAGGTGTTCTAGAGGCCAGACAAAGGCATTGGATCCTCTGGAACTAGAGTTACAGTGGATTGAGAGTTACCAGGTAGGTGCTGTTCCGGAACAGCAAGTGCTCTTAACCACTCCAGGCCCTGCATATGATATTTCCAATCATCCTGACTAGGACCTAGTGGCTGCCTTATAACAAATACACATACCACACATCTTATCTAATCTTTAAAACAATAAGCCATACGTGACATTAAGTGGCTATCTCCCAAATTTTATTCTTCACAAAGTCACATTTTACTTTTAAAACATTTAGGGAGCCTGGTGTGGTGGCACACACCTTTAATCTCAGCATTTGGGAGGTAGACACAGACAGAGCTGTGCCAACATGGTCTACAGAGTGAGTTCTAGGTCAGACAAGGCTGCGCAGAGAAACCCTGTCTCAAAAAAAAAAAAACAAAAACAAAAACAAAAAGCAAAAAACAAAAAAAAAAAAACACGCAAACAACAAAAAGATAAGCAGCTAGGACATTATATCATTCACCACAGAAAAAGGACTCCATAAAACTGAACAGTTTATGATGTAAAAGAAAAACTACTGAATTCCCAGCAACCACATGGCAGGCAGCTCACAACTCTCTGTGACTCTAGTCCCTTGCATAGACACACATGCAGGCAAACCCCAGTGCTTATAAAATTAAATCTGCCTGGCAGTGAAGGCACAGGCCTTTAATCCAGCACTTGGGAGGCAGAGGCAGGCAGATCTCTGTTGGGGAATATTATTTTAAGGCGTGTTACTTTTTTTTTGGTTTATTTATTATATATACAGTGTTCTGTCTGTATGTATGCTTGTAGGCCAGAAGAGGACACCAGACCTCATTACAGATGGTTGCAAGCCACTATGTGGTTGCTGGGAATTGAACCATGACTTCTGGAAGAACAGGCAGTGCTCTTAACCGCTGAGCCATCTCTCCAGTCCGGTGTGTTACTTTTGTTTATGCTGCATTTGTTTAACTCTATGAAACTGTGATTCTTCGCCGGGCGGTGGTGGCACAGGCCCTTAATCCCAGCACTAGGGAGGCAGAGGCAGGTGGATCTCTATGAGTTCGAGACCAGCCTGGTCTACAGAGCTAGTTCCAGGACAGGCTCCAAAGCCACAGAGAAACCCTGTCTCGAAAAACAAAACAAAAACAAAAAAAAAAAAAAGAAAGAAACTGTGATTCTTTGCTGGTCTAAAACACCTGATGGTCTAATAAAGCACTGAACAGCCAACAGTGAAGCAGGAGCAAGGATAGGCAGGGCTGGCAGGCAAGAGTATAAACAGGAGGAGAAATCTGGAAAGAGAGGAGCAAAAGAACAAAGAGAGCCGGGTGGTGGTGGTGCATGCCTTTAATCCCAGCACTCGGGAGGCAGAGGCAGGCAGATCTCTGTGAGTTCAAGGCCAGCCTGGTCTACAGAGCG
>PVIU01000975.1:164187-186736 GCA_004026605.1 Ondatra zibethicus
AAAAAAAAAAAAAAAAAAAAAAAAAAAAAAAAAAAAAAAAAAAAAAAAAAAAAAAAAAAAAAAAAAAAAAAAAAAAAAAAAAAAAAAAAAAAAAAAAAAAAAAAAAAAAAAAAAAAAAAAAAAAAAAAAAAAAAAAAAAAAAAAAAAAAAAAAAAAAAAAAAAAAAAAAAGCCAACAACAAAGAGAAGAGGACACTAGGGGCCACCAGCCAGTCATGGAGTAAGAGTGAAAATAAGATATACAGAAGAAAAAGAAAAAGCCCAGAGGCAAAAGGTAGTCGGCATAATTTTAAAAAACGCTGGCAAGAAACAAGCCAAGCTAAAACCAGGCATTCATAACTAAGAATAAGCCTCCAGGGGCTGGAGAGATGGCTCAGAGGTTAAGAGCACTGGCTGCTCTTCCAAAGGCTCCGAGTTCAATCCCCAGCAACCACATGGTAGCTCACAACCATCTGTAACAAGATATGACGCCCTCTTCTGGCCTGTGGGCATACATGCAGACAGACACTGTATACATAATAAATGAATCCTTAAAAAAAAAAAAAGAATAAGCCTCCACGTATGATTTATTTGGGAGTTGGGTGGTGGGATCCTCAAAAAGCCAAATGAGTAAAACATCAAAAAATAGATCCCTGTAAATTTGAGGCCAGTCTGGTCTACAGAGCAAGTTTCAAGACAGCCCAGGGCTTTACACAGAAAACCACACAAAAATAAATAATTAATTAATTGATTTGGAAAAGTCCCCAAAATAAGTAAATCTAGAAATAAAGGAAGGAAGGAAGGAAGGAAGGAAGGAAGGAAGGAAGGAAGGAAGGAGAGGAAAGAAGGAAGGAAAGATGGAAGACAGACGATTGGCAAACTAGAATTAAAATGGACCTTCCTTGGAAAAAAAAAAAAATCAGGCTCATAGATCATACCTGGCTGACTGCCATGCTGCCCATTGTTCTCTTTGCAGTATACTAAATAAACTTTTTTCATTTCTCTCTCTCTCTCTCTCTCTCACAGGATCAAGCAGGTTGGCTTCAAACTCACTATGTAACTAAAGAATTCCTGATCATCCTGCCTCCATCTCTTAACAGCTATTCTAGCAAAAATTACAGTTAATGGGGAAATTTTAGAATCTAATCATTATTTTTTTCTCTCCTTTCTTTTCATTTCCTACCATCTCTCTGTATTCACTACTGGGCCTAGGTTGGCCACAAACTCCCAGGATCTTTGTCTCAAACTCCTGAGTATTGGGAATATAGGCAGATACCAACCACATATAATCAGAATCATCTTGGGTTTTTTTCTTCTTTTTAATCCTTTTTTGGATCAAGTTATTTTATATTTTCACTGCGTTTATGTTATGTGCACCATGTGTGTGCCTGTTGTCCACGGAAATCAGAAAAGGTTATCAGATCCCCTGGAAGTTGAGTAAATGAATGAATGGTTGTGAATTACCATGTCAGTGATGGAAACCAAATGAGGGTCTTAACCTTTGAATCACCTCCCCAGTCCCTGAATAATTTTGTTTAAGAAATAAGATTTATGTATCTTTAATTTAAAATCCAAAATTACAGAATCAAAAGGTTTCAGATTTTGGAGAACTTTTGACTTAACATCAAAAACACACAACAGGTAAAGTTTTTTTCATTCAATCTAATTTATCTCCAAATATTTCAGTATGTAATATATAATATTATAATTTTAAAAATTGAGTTATACTATTTATCCCTCACCCCTAAAGAGTCGGGCTGTTAAATAATACATACACTGAATTCTCTTCTCTCAGTCTAGTAAAACAAAACAAAATGAAACAAAAAGCAAGAAAAAAAAAACAGAAAGAGAAGAAGGAAGTCCTTTCTCCTTGTTCTCTTCCGTGGCCTGGTCCCTTAGAGCACAGGCAGTTAAGCTTACACCTGTGCTGGCAGGTATCTGTCTAACCCAGACATAAAAACAACACGGAGAATAAATAACATCCCAGAGGACTCCTACAGTCTGCCAAACACAAGTATTTTGCACAGGCCTCCAAATCATCATTACTATTTCAATATGGACAGAAATATAAGCAAAATTCAAAGTAGCACTGGATCCCTGGAAAATGCACCATCAGACAACATATAGCACGACACACAGAATCTAAGGGACAGCGAATTAGTGTAGAATTTTATATACAGTCAAATATCAATCAATTTTGAGGATGTAAAGTACATATAGGAAAAATTTGCATGGCACGCTACAGCAACTCAGCTGTGAAAAGTCTGAATGCCCACAATATTGTGCAGAGTAGATCTAGCAATGACAACTGGCATGACTAGAAAAGGCTAAAAGACAAATGAGTGGAAAAAGAAGTGGTACGCTAAAAGTCAATGCCCTCATCTTTCTTAGTAGAAAATCAATAGAAAATACCAAAAACTGGGAAGGGTACAGGGTCAACCAAAACTAAGTTATGTATGTACTAATACTTTATTTTAGGTTTTAAAAATAAAGTAACAGCCTAAAATCTGTAGTGGTGATCAAATACCAGTTGTAGATATTTTGTTTGTGTTTTAACAAATAAAGCTTGCTGGAAAGCCGGGCGGTGGTGGCGCATGCCTCTAATCCCAGCACTCGGGAGGCAGAGGCAGGCGGATCTCTGTGAGTTCGAGACCAGCTTGGTCTACAGGGCTAGTTCCTGGACAGGCTCCAAAGCCACAGAGAAATCCTGTCTCGAAAAACAAAAAAAACAAACAAAAAAAAGCTTGCCGGAGATCAGAGTGCAGATCTAAGCCACTAGCAGCCAGGCAGTGGTGGTACACACTTTAATCCCAGGACTCAGAGACAGACCAATCTCTGCTGGTGGTGTTGATTTACACCTTTAATCCCAGTACATGGGAGTCCCACGCCTTTAATCCCAGACCTAAGGAGGTGGAAACAGGAAGGGATGTGGCTGGGCCCAGAGAGGCAGGAGGAGACAAGAGCTCATTGCAGTCTGGAGATTTCTCCATCTCTTCTTCTGTGTTCACAAAGTGTTCTGTCACTTTGATCTCTCTAGGCTGCTCATTATCAAAACAATTCAAATACTAAATAGTAGCTTTTGGTTTGTCATAACCATAATCATGCCAGTCTGTCTCTGTACAAATAAAATGGTATTTGTTTTTTATTTATCTTGAGGCTTTCACCATATAACCTAGACTGGTCTCAAGTTTACAATCCTACCTCAGCTTCCCTCACTGCTAGGATCACCGGCATATACCACCATACCTAGTCAAAGCATTTTAGAACAAAAACTGTTTTAAGAATTTGGCACACACCTCTAATCCCAGCACTTGGGAGCCAGAGATGGGCAGATCTTTATGAGTTTAAGACCAGCCTGGTCTACAGAATGAGTTTCAAGACAGCCAGGGCTACAAAGAGAAACTCCCTGGGGTGGGGGTGGGGGATCTAAGCTACCTGCGGTTCCAGAATTGGGAAGGCAGAGGAACTGCCACAAATTCAAGGTCAACCTGGTCTAAGATCAGGTTGCAGGCCAGCCAGGACAACACAGCAAACCTTATGATTAAACTACAAAATAAAGAGGCAGGGAGGTGAGCAGAGAAAAATATAGAGCTCAATAAAAAAAGAAAAAATTAAAAAATAAATAAATAAAATTGCTAGAATAGAGCATTTTGTCATCTATGTACAGTCCCTCTTACATCTCTGCACATTTGGCCATTGTCTATAAAAAGAATGGAAAGCTGATGCTTGATAAATTAGGAAAATAATCATGTCCAGAAGAGATCATAACAGGCCAGAAGGTTAATAATACATTCAATTTCCTATAAGTATTAGCCATAAACACAAATTTGTAAAAAAAATAATAATGATAATCTGATTTTAAAATCTAATCAACTGAAAGATAGGTAAAGTCAGAAATGAAAGAGAAAGAGACGGAAATGTTAGAGTGTTTGCCTAGCATGCGTAAGGCCCTGGATTCTATCACAGAATTTTTAAAAAATGGGGTGGGGATGTAAGGAAGGAAGAACGTAAAGAGGGTAGAAGGGTGGGACCAAAAGATGTTAATCAAAGCCGGGCAGTGGTGGCGTAAACCTTTAATCAATCCCAGCACTCGGAAGGCAAAAGCAGGTGGATCTCTGAGTTCAAGGCCAGCCTGGTCTACAGAGAGAGTTCCAGGACAGGCCCCAAAGCTACAGAGAAACCCTGTCTCGAAAAACCAAAAAAGAAGAAAAAAGGAAAAAAAATGTTAATCATATAAGCCCCTTAGTTTTCTCACAATTCTTCCAAAATGTTTAACATTTCTTCTATGGAAAATAAACTACACTAAGATGGCCATAGTGATGAAAGCCTTTAATCCCGGCACTCAAAGCACAGATAAGCAGATCTCTGTGAATTTAAGGCCAACCTGGTCTACACATTAAATTCCAGAGCTACATAGTAAGACCCCGCCTCAATAAATAAAAAGCAACTAGACAAGCATAAATCTTAAGTTTTGTTTTGTTTGTTTTTTGTTTTTTTTTTTTGCCGGGTTATTTATTTATTGACCAAGTTTCTCTGTGTAGCCCTGGCTGTCCTGAAACTAGCTCTGAAGCTCTGAAGACCTGGTTGGCATCAAACTCAGAGACCCACCTGCCTCTGCCTCCCAAATAAATGCTGGGATTAAAGGCATGTGCTACCACTGCACAGAAAATCTTGAGATTTTTTAAAATATCTATTCAAGACCACTATTATAAACTTACTAAGAAAGTAATTCTTGGCAAGTCAGTTATATTTAAATTAAATTGACTTTGTATAAACTGTTTAGGCAAATGATTTTCAACAAAGGGAGCCACAAAAGCACTGGAATTCAACTAGGGAGAAGGGAATTTTACTTCCACAGGGGACATTTGGCAGTGGTGGAGACATTTTTAGAGGTTACAATTGAAGGGATGCTACTAATGCCAGACTGGTAGAGGCCAGTTATACTAAAAATATCCTACAATGCATAGGACTGGGCCAGATGGCTCAGCCAGTAAAGGTGGTTGCTGCCATACAAGACAAACCTGAGATGGATTCCCATGATTCACATAGCAGAAGGAGAGAAAACTTTAGCAGGTTATTCTCTGACTTCCACTTGTATACCACAGAACATGCACCAAGCTACCCAAGAAGTAAATAAGTGTAATAAAAAATATTAAAAGCGAATAATTGCAGCCCAAAGTTTGGTATAGTAGCACATGTCTACTATATGTCCTAGCACTGGAAAGGCAGAGGAGGGAAGACTCTGTGAGGCCAACCTGAGCCCCATAGTGAATCAAAAGCAAAAACAAATCAAGCTAAACAAACAAAAGCCTACAAGCACAAGGACAACAAAAACTTTCAAAATACCAATCATTCCAAGATTAAAATGATCTGTTGTAGGGAAATGAAACTTGTTCATTTTCCCTAAAACTTGGTCCTACTTTTTTTTCAATTGTAAACCATTATCTCTACCTTGTACAAAGAAATTAGGACTCATCCACTGCTTCTTCCTCTCCATTTTCTCTCACTTTCAAGATCTGGGCTCCCTCTTCAATCTCACAAAACTCACGTCTCCATTTCTATCATCACTGCACTCACTCATCTTTGGCTAGCGTTCCCCCCCCCCCTAGTTTTTCAAGACAGGGTTTCTCTGTATTAACATTCATAGCTGTCCTGGAACTCACTCTTACTCCGTAGAACAGGTTGGCCTCTAACTCAAGATTTCTGCCTGCCTCTGCCTTCCTAGTGCTAGGGTTGGAGGACACCAGCATGCTCTGAATCTAGCTCTGAATCTGCATGTTTTACCTCTCCTACTCTCACTTCACATGCCACTAATACTGAAAAAACACAGCTTTAGATTGTGATATATCATGATTGATCGCAAATTTTACACACATACCCCCACCTTTGATTTTTTGAGATAAGGTCTCTCTCCACTAAACTTAGAAACCTTAGTCTGGAATCCCTATTTGTAGAACAGGCAGTTGCCAAACTGAAAGATTATCTGCCTCTGCCTCCCCAGTGCTGGGATTAAAGGTGTGCACTACCACACCCAGCAATAGCAAAGTCTTATCTTTATTCTTTTCACTAGGCTGCCTTTTCTGCCCGTGTCCTTCTCTCCCCAAGGTTTCACTGGTGAACTCTACTTGATGAGCTCCAAGAAAGCAGGGTCACCTAGAGAATCCATGTTAACAGTACAGAGGACTTCAAACACAGCAGGTAAATAAATAAGTGGTCAAGCAGACTTGGTTAGATACTGTCTATACAGGAGAACAGTTAGATGTACTAAAGAGAAAAGGTGTTTTACCTAGCACATGTGAGGCTCTGGGTTCAATTCTCAGCAGGGCAAATGAATTATTAAGAAATAATGGTGACAATAATAACCTATTAAATCAATAGTTTTCAATTACTCACTTTTTTACTGAAATACTTTATCCAGAAAAACTACAAAAGTTATCTTCAGGTGGAACTAACATTTAAAGAAGCCCTACTGTCTGAAGTGGACTGTGAAAAACACTTCACAGGCAATTTTTTAAATCACAACAGCAACGATGGGTAGATCTTAAAATTGAAGACCTGCATTAAGTCTCTAACACCAAACTTTTCCTGCACAGTGGCTCCCATTTTGCTCCACACATTATCCACTCATCCCTTCCCTCAATCACAGCTTCAGGTGTCCATCTTCCTCCTTCTGCAACCACAGACTTCCTTCAGTAATGACACTCTTTAAGAAATCAGTCTGTCCTGCAGTGGTGACACATGCCTCTAAGCCCAACACTCAGGAGGCAGAGGCAGGCAAAGCTCTGAGTTCAATGCCAGTTTGGTCCAGGACAGCCAGGGATACAGAAAGAAACTCTGTCTCAAACAAACAACAGCAACAAAAACCCCAAAATCAAGAAAGGAATCAATCTGAGCTGACAACAGCACATATCTTTGATCCCAGCACTTAAGAAGCAGAGGCAGGTGGAGCTCTATGAGTTCAAAGCTAGCCTAGTCAATGAAATGAGATCCAGAACAGCCAGGATCACACAGTAAAACCCTGCATCTACAAATAAATAAAATAAAAACACAACAGGGTGGTGGTGGCACACGCCTTTAATGCCAACACTCTAGAAGCAGAGGCAAGCTGATCTCGAAGTTAGAGGCCAGCCTGGTCTACAGAGCGAGTCCAGGGCAGGCTCTAAAACTACACAGAGAAACCATGTCTCAAAAATTAAAAAAATAATAAAACAAAAACAAAAAAGGAAAGAAGAAAAGAAATAATCACTCTGAAGGGAATGTGAGTCTAGCTCAGCAGTGAAATACTTGCCTACCACATCTAGGCCAGGGGGTTAATTACCAGAACCACATACAGGAAATAGTGTGAGGGTTTGGTTTTGTTTTGTTTGTTTCATATTTTTTTGGGTTTGAGGTGGAATATTCTTTTTCTTTTTTATTTATTTATTATGTATACAACATTCTGCCTCCATGTATGCCCACATGCCAGAAGAGGGCGCTAGATCTCATTACAGATGGTTGTGAGCTACCATGTGGTTGCTGGGAATTGAACTCATGACCTCTGGAAGAGCAGCCAGTGCTCTTAACCACTGAGCCATCTCTCCAGCCCGTTTTTTGTTTTTGTTTAAAGATTATGTGTGTGTATGTATGTATGTGTGTGGATGGATGGATGAATGCATGCATGCAAGCAGTGAATTGTCTGCATGTATACCTGCTTGCCAGAGAGGGTGCCAGATCTCATTACAGATGGTTGTGAGCCACCATGTGGTTGCTGGGAATTGACTCAGGACCTCTAGAACAATCAGTGCTCTTAAATCAACCACTGAGCCATCTCTCCAACCCATAGTGTGAGAAAGGAGAAAGAATGTAATCTTACTGGAGTGAAACTCAGACGGTATGGGGCAGAAGAGTGGTGAGCCTTAAATAAACAATAAATGATGACTAATTTTTATGTATTTATTGTGTCAGGCTTACCCAATTTATTCACCTCATCATATCTTAGTAATTCAACAAAGATTTGTTTACTGGTCATCTATAATAAATAAATGAATTCTCTCTAGACATTTAGAATAATATTAGTAAGCAAAGCAATCCTGCTCAAAGAGTTTTAGTATACCATGGGAAACTGACAAAACACAATGATCGTAAGAAATATACAAATTATATAGTATGCTAGTAAAGATTTGGCCAGGTGATGGCGGCACACACCTTTAGTCCCAGACAGTACTCAGGAGACAGGCAGGATGATCTCTGAGTTCCAGGCCAGCCTAATCTACAAAGAGAGTTCCAGGACAGCCAGAGCTACACAGAGAAACTTTGTCTGAAAAACCAGTAAGAAAAAGAAACAATAACAAGGTCACACAGCAAAAAAAGAAAAGAAAAGAAAAAAAGAAAAACAAAAGAAAAAGAAACATGGTGGGCTGGGGGGGGGTGGAGGGGGAGGAGTTTGGCTGTGACATGCCACCCTACTGACCACCAGGTTGATCTGGCTGGCTAGGTGGATTATCCCCTTGCTCCCTCACTGCTCCATGTGCTGGTACCAAGCCCCCCCAACTGTACACTCACTCAGTCACAGAGGACAATCTTCCCCAAATAGAGGAAGACCTATTCTCAATCAAGGGTATAGAAGTGCTCCCCTGCCAGAACCTCCAAACTAGAAACTCCAAGCTCTCAAGAATCTGAACTAAGGGGGCTGGAGAGATGGCTCAGTGGTTAAGAGCATTGCCTGCTCTTCCAAAGGTCCTGAGTTCAATTCCCGGCAACCACATGGTGGCTCACAACCATCTGTAATAAGATCTGGTGCTCTCTTCTGGCCTGCAGACATCCACACAGACAGAATATTGTATACATAATAAATAAATATTCTTAAAAAATTTTAAATATTTATTATATTTAATTAATTAATATTTTTAAGTATTTATTTATTATATTTAATTAATTAATTAATGTCTCGAAAAAACAAAAATCAAAACAAAAAAAGAATCCTAGGTTGGAACTGGGGATGGTGGCACAACACTTGGGAGGCAGAGGCAGGTAGAACTCTGTGAATTTGAGGCTAGCCTAGTATACAGAACCAGTTCCAGGACAGCCAAGGCTACTTATAGAAACCCTGTCTCAAAAAAAAAAAAAAAAAAAAAAACTAGACAAGACAGATCCTAGCTTAAAAAGCTGGACTATCACTTAGTTTCTGTTACTATAATAAAATACCTGATGGGCTGGAGAGATGGCCCAGTGGTAAGAGATGGCCCAGTGGTTAAGAATACTGACTGCTCTTCCAGAAGACCTGGGTTTAACTCCCAGCACCCAGATGGCAGCTCACAACTGTCTGTAATTCCCAGTTCCAGGGAAACCAACACCCATGGCAAAACACCAATGCACATTAAATAAGCTAAAAACAATAACAACAAAACTACAAAAAATACCTTAGATAAGTAATAAGATTTATTTTTATAAATGAGTGTTGTCTGTATACATGTAGGTGCACCACTTGCATGCCTAGTGCCTGAGGACACCTGAAAAGAGTATCAGATACCATAGAACTAGAGTTATGGATAGTTACAAGCTACCATGTGGGCAATGAAAATCGAACCCAGGTTCTTTGGAAGAGCAGCAACAAGTGCTCTTAACCAGAGCCACCCTTCAGCTCGGTGTATGTGTTTGTGAGAAAGAGAGAGACAACAGACAGACAAACAAAGACATACAGGGTCTTGTTACATAGCCAGTTTGCCCTTGACCTCTCAATACTCTCCTCTCAAGTGCTGGGATTACCCACCACAGCTAGCTTACCAACACAACAATCCCTTTTGAAATAAAGTAACAGGTACAATCAGTTTATATCAAACTGGGTTATAAGTCTCAAAGTCAGTAGTTCTCAGTCTTCCTAAGACTGTGATCCTTTAATAAAGTTCCTCATGTTGTAGAGATCCCTGACTATAAAATTATATTCATTGATACACCATAAATGTAATTTTGCTACTGTTATGAATCATAATGTAAATATTTTTGGAACTAGAGGTTGGTCAAACAGGTCATGACCCATAGGTTGAGAACCACTGATTTTTTTTTTAAGAGCACTGGCTATCCTTCCAGAGGACCCAGGTTTGAACCCCAGGAGGCAGCTCACAATCATCTAGAACTCCAGCTCCAGGGGATCCAACAATCTCTTCTGAATTTTCTGGGCACCAGTTAGACATGTAGTACAGACATACAGGCAGGTAAAACAATCATACTTATAAAATAAGAAGAAGCTTACAAAAGAAAAAAATAATTTTAAGGGAGTGAGAAATGTTGAGCAAGTAAAGGTGCTTGCTGCCAAGCCTGACAAACTGAGTTCAATCACCAGGGACCATGTGGTAAAAGATAAAAGTTGACCTCCAAGACTATACACACAAAATTAAAAAAAAAAAAAATTAAAACCATCTTTTTTTTTTTTTAAATGAGCATTGGTGTTTTGCCTGCATCTGTTTGTGTAAGGGTGTTGGATCCCTGGAACTGGAATTACAGAAGACGGGTGTGAGGTATCATGTGGGAACTGGGACTTGAACTCAGGTGCTCTGGAAGAGCTGCCAGCGCCTGTAACCACTGAGCCATCCCTCCAGCCCCACAAAATAAAAAAAAATTTAAATAAATGAACGTCGTTTTTTAAAATTTTAACTTTGAGGCAAAATATCACTAAGCTGCCCTAGGCTGACCTCCAACTGACTAGCCATCATACAATTTTGCCTCCCCAGTGGATGGGATTGCAAGCATATACTATCATGCACAGTTCATACTACATAATCTTACATTGTTTTATGCGTATGGGTATTTTGCCTGCAAGTATGTGTGTGTACCACAAATACACTCAGAGCCTAAGGTGATCCAAGCATGTTGAATCTCCTGGAACTGGAGTTACAGCTGTTTTTAAGACACCACGTGCTGAGAATTGAACCCGGGTCCTCTGGAAGAGTAGCTAGTATTCTTACACACTGAAGCATCTCTCCAGTCCCACATGCCACATATTTAAATAAGATACTATATAAACTACTTTGTGCCATTGCCTGAATATAGTGAAATAAGAACAAGTAGTAACTATTCCTATATTCCTGGGCCATACCTTCTTTTTTTTGTTTGTTTTTCGAGACAGGGTTTCTCTATGTAACAACCCTGCTATCCTAACTCACTTTGTAGACCAAGCTGACCTCAAACTCAGAGATCCTCTTGCCTCTGCTTCCCAAATGCTGGGATTAAAGGTGTGCACCACCACACCCAGCTTACACACCTTCTTTTAAAGTCATGTATTGAAAACTTAAAGAGTTTGTGTCCAGCCAATTTAAGTAGGCAGTTCCAGGCCATCCAAAGCCACATGGTAGAACCCTGTCTCAAAAGTTAAACAAAATTCATAGAATCTGAAAATCCCATTATAGCTAGGAAAAAAAATCCCTTTAAAACCCTGGACAATCAAAAGGAAGCCTAGATAGCAAGTTGAACATTAAGGTGGTGATTTCTGAAGTATGATTCCCTCGGTAAGCCTCATCATTGTCTTGGAACCTGGTAGGAATACAGCCAGGTTTGAGGTGAGAACCAGAGATGAGCAAGCCAGCAACAGCAACCCTCCAGGTATGTTTGCTCAGGTTAGACAGTACAAACTAGTTCCACAAAGCCCTGAGTACTTTGTTCCGCTTAATAAGCAGGTCCTAAACAAGAACAATCTGGTTCTCAGGCGCTCAGTACACCCAGCACAGCTTCATAAGCAGTATGTGTTCCAGTTTATTCACAGGTTAATTCAGTATCACCCAATCAGGAGCTGGCTAGACAATTTCACCATTAGCTTATTTCACAGAAGGTAACAATTCTGACCATGCTACATTAACTTCTAAACATCTGATGTAGCTGGGTGTGGTAGTGCAAACCTTCAGCTTGAGCATTTGAGGGACAGAAGTAGGAATATCTCTGTGAGTTTGAGGCCAGCCTGGTCTATATAGAGAATTCCAGGGCAGCAGTGGTTCTCAACCTTCCTAACTCTGCAACCCTTTGATACAGTTCCTCATGTTGTGGTGACCCCCAACCACAAAATTATATTCACTGCTACTTCATAACTGCAATTTTGCTACTGTTATGAGTCATAAAGTAAATACTTTCAGAGTCAGAGGTTTGTCAAAGAGATTGAGACACAGAGGTTGAGGACCACTGCCACAGACACATAAACAGTAAGTAAATGATGCACATATCTAGAACTGTTAATTAGCAAACCCCTACCTCCAGTCCTCTAGCAAAGAATCCAGGTTTATAAAGTGTTGTGTGCTTTGAAATGTAAGTGAAAAAAATCATTTCTAATTTTGTCAAATATAAAAACAGGATTTACAGGCTGGAGATGGCTCAGCGATTAACAGCACTGGTTGCTCCTCCAGAGATCCTGAGTTCAATTCCCAGCAACACATAGTGGTTCACGCCCATCTAAAATGGGATCTGATGTCCTCTTCTGACCTGCAGGCAAACATGCAGGTAGAACACTGTATACATAATAAATAAACCTTGAATTTAAAAAAAAAAAAACAACAGGATTTACTAATGGATCTCTATGCAAGGTAAAATTTCTTTTATCTTTAAAAAACATTCTACTTTCGGGTTGGGGAGATGGCTGAATTGTTAAGAGGTCTTGCAGGCCCAGGCTGAGTTTTCAGCACCCAGAGTGGGTGACTCACAACCACCTGAAATTCCAGTTCTAGGAGGCTGGACACATCATCTTCAGGCCCCAAACGTTTAATTTTTCTAAGCTATGATGAACTTTTATATTCCTATCCATAAACGCAAAAAGTAACATGAAAACAGAATAGTGTATAAGAAGGAAAAATATTACTGTTGCAAATTATGTTTATTTATATTCACACTGCAGATAAAAGCCAGATCTTCTTAAAAGCTAGGATGCATCAGTCCACAAATTTAATCTCAGCACTCAGGAGGCAGAGGTAGGTGGGTCTCTCTGAGATGAAGCCAGCTTGGTCTATCTACATAGGTAGTTCCAAGCCAGCCAGTTACATAGTGAGACACTGTCTCAAAACAAATACTCCCCCCCCCCGAAAAAAAGGCTAGGCACACACTCTAAACTATACTCTCAGCCCAATTTCTTACAGTTGATTTAATGAACAATAGTTTTGGTTTGGTTTGGTTTGGTTTTTGGAGACAGGGTTTCTCTGTAGCTTTGGTGCCTGTCCTGGAACTAGCTCTTGTAGACCAGGCTGGCCTCAAACTCACAAAGATCTGCCTGCCTCTGCCTCCTGAGTGCTGGGATTAAAGGCGTGCGCCACCACCATCCGGCATGAATAACATTCTTAACACAAGTGAATATAATTTAAAATTTAAAATGTGTAGGATAAGTAAAATGTCTTTTTATATACACACACAAAGAAAAACTGTTCTAGTCATAGCAACCAATGACTACCACGTAGTAAAAGAATTTTTAAAACATCATGATGAAATACTAATTAGTAATAACAAGAAATGAACTACTAATATACTTGAAAACACAAACCTCAAAAGCATTATGTGCTCAGACAATGGTGGTGCACGCCTTTAATCCCAGCACTCACAGGCACAGACCTCTGAGTTTGAGGTCAGTCTGGTCTACATTGCCAGGATGGCCAGGGCTCCATAGAGAAACCCTGTCTCTAAAAACCAAGATAATAATAAAATTAAAAAATGGCTAGGTGCCGGGTGGTGGTGGCACACGTCTTTAATCCCAACACTCGGGAGGCAGAGGCAGGCGGATTTCTGTAAGTTTGAGGCCAGCCTAGTCTAGAAGGGCTAGTTTCCAGGACAGTTTCCAAAGCTACAGGGTTTCCAAAGCTACAGAGAAACCCTGTCCTGAAAAATTAAAAAAAAAAAAAAACCACACTAAGCAGTGGTGGCAAACAGCTTCAATCTCAGCACTCAAGGATAGGTGGATCTCTGTGAGTTAGAGGCCAGCCTGGGCTACAAGAGCTAGTTCCCAGGACAGGCTCCAAAGCTACAGAGAAACCCTGTCTCAAGAAAAAAAAAAAAGTTATGTAGTAATGACAGGTAAGGGCAGGCTATGCTAAAAGTGAGCATGAGACGTCACAGTGACACTGGCCCCAAACTGTGGCTAACACACAGCTATTTCCATATCAGACCATATGCAAGAACTACAAGCAGAACATGGCAAGGTGAATTGGTGCAACCAGTTGGATGTACCATCACAAACCTCTTGACTTTAGCAATGCTGAAACCTCAAAGGCATTAAATGACATTAAGAATAGGGGATCCTCCTTCACATTCTGTTTCTTCTTACTCACTGGCGCTAGGGATTGAAAGGGGCCCATGTATACTATGCAATCACTCTATCACTGAACCTCTCAACTCTAGCCCTTACGTTGTTTTTAAAGAACAACAGTAGTAATTCTAAATACAAAGCCACAAAAATCACAAAACAGCAAACTGACAAACAGGTAAAGAATGAGCCACTTCAGTCTATAATAATCACAAATACCACCTAAACCATGCATTCCAGACTAAAAATAGATTTCTCTGCCCTCCCCCGTTGAAATATACATATTAAAGCTAGATATGGTGGAGCGCACCTTTAATTCCAGTAGTTGGAGGCAGAGGCAGGAGGGTCACTGGTTTACATAGGAATTTCAAAATAGCCAAAGCTACACAGTGAGACCCTGTCTCAAAAAAATTTTTAAAAAAGTATTACCTATTGAAAGAAAACTCAAATGTGGTCTTCATTTTCATAAATCTTCTGTTTCAGTTTAGAAAGCTCATGTTCTGGTTCTACTTAAAGTTTTGACTTTGAGTTTAAAAAAAAAAATCAATGATCAAATCTTTCGATTTACTTCCTTCATTTTTTTAGAGTGGCTAATGAATATAATGATCAGTCAGGTCAAAGGTAAGTTTCTTCAAAAGCACGTAAAAAAGGATTCAGGATTCCAGGCTTGATGGCACGTGTCTGTATTCTCAGCTATGGGGAGAATGAGGCAGAAGACTCCTTTGAGCAGCCCAAGTAACATAGCAAAAACTACGTAATGAAGAAAGGGAGGCAGGGAGGGAAAAAAAGATGGAAGAGGAAAAGGGAGAGGGGGGAGGAAGGAAGAGGAAGAAAAGGAAAAAGGTCTAATTGAAGCTCTCCTAGATAGGTAATTTTCTAATCTATCTCAGGAGGAAGATATACAACTATATATTAATATATTACAGAGATGACTTAGACTAAATTACTCAATAGCTATCTAGCTTCAAGTGGCATTTTAAGGTTAAAATGAACACATTTGATACACTAGATCACCGTATCTAAGGATGGTTTGCAAAGCATGAAAACACCAGGAGCATGGAAGCTTTTCCAAAGAGACAGCATTTTCTTGCCAGCAGTTACCCCATAGCTCTGTATAATGAAAGGCCAATGAAGTTTCTTTACAAGTTATTTGCTAAATTAAATGCTTTACAGAGGACAAAACTAGGCTGCAACCCTTTGGAATCCGATGCGGGAGAAGGGTTCAAAAAACACACTTGGGCAGGTCAAGCATTTCTTCACTAGAATTTCTACACGTTTGTCACTCTCTAGCAATGCTGTTCCAGGTTGTTGTTTTGCTTGTTTCTGAAGGTCCTTTCGAACAAAATCTTTTTATATAGATTTTCTGGGTGTGCACACTGGAATGGGCCTGAGAGCTCCTCTAAGCCCACCTTTACAGCTCAGTGGGTGTCCGTCAGCTGAGCGGCAGGACAGAGCAGAGCTGCACTCCACATCTGCCTCTCACAACGCTTAGCCTACTGCTTCCCAACAGATTTAGATTCGCAAAGACGGGAAGCTACTCCTGGATAAAGGCAGCCGCTCTCGAGCAGAACTACTGTTCTGTCTTCGGGAACTACGGGGGCCCACAAGGATCTCTCCGTGGGGCACTTAGTTTTAGCGGTTGTCACGAAACTTAGTCCCATTTTAAAGGACCATCCATTTGACCCGACTGAATCCTATTAATCTGCACCAAGGCCAGGCAGGCTCTTAACCTGCCCGGTGTAAAAGGAGAGTTGGCTTCGAAAGCGCACTGGCCGCGGCAGCGCACGGACGGGCAATGCTCAGCAGACCGTGAGGACAGCGCGCAGGCCGCACGCGCGCGGCAGGACAGGGCTGCGCCAAGACCCCTGCCTGGAGCATCTGGGCTGGGTCCCCCTGCCACCACCCGGAGGGTCTGCCACCCTCCAGCGCAGTCCACTCACGTTTTCAGTGTCTCGTTCATTCACCGTTGGCAAAGGGGTCCTAGTGGACATCTTACTGCGCTTTGATTCTGCACAACGCCAAGGCGAAAACAAAACCGCCCAGCTTTGGGCGGCCGGCGAGCAACGGCCGCGAGCCTCCGGGCCCTGCCCTCCCAGGCCGGACTCTAGATCCCCGGCCTGGCTCGGGCCGTGCGCCCGCGGGCCCCGGGGCTCATTCTCCCCCAGCGCCGGCGGTCGCGGCGAGGAGCCCAGTGGGAGCGGGCCCGGTGGCCGCCGCAAGCCTCAGGGCGCCTCGCGGGCCCCTCGCCTCCTCGCCGCCGCGTAACTCAGCCCTGGGGGTTCCACACGGGGCGGCCGGCAGCCCCAGAAGAGGCGGCGGCGCAGGAGTATGGAGCGGAGATGAAGCGCAAGACAGGCCGCCGCGGCCTGCAGGCGCCGACCATGGAGGGGGCCGCGCAGGAGACGCCCACGCCCTGCTACTTTCCCTTCTCCGCTCGCTTTCCGCCCAGCCTCGCCCTGCCGACTGCCACCGCCGCTCCCCGGCACTTCAGGAGCCTCACAGACCCAAGATGGCCGCCCCTCGGCTTCCTCCGCTGCCTACGGCTGCCGGAAATGACGCCGCTGCCGCCTGGAGTTCCGCCAATCAGCGAGGTTGGAGCCAGTGCCTGCTGCTGTTGCTAGGGGCGACTCGTCCTGTTGGTTCTGAGCGGGAGGTGTCGAGGGTGAGTACTGGCTTGGTCTCTTCCAGCTCTAGCGGAGTTCCAATGGTCCAGAGTGCCTGGGCATCCCTGACCCCTCCCGGCCACTGCGGCTTCCTTCGCCCGACTGGTGGACTGGCATTTACAGAGTACAAATCTGAGCTGCCTGAATTATGCTACACATGGAGATACTACTGTTTGCAAAAGTTAAGTTCGCTTCTCCGGGCCACGCAGCAAAGGATGGAGCTCCTGAATCAGCAGTTACAGGTCTAGCGGAGAGGGCTAGAGCCAGGCCTCCTGTCTTATAACTGAGACATCGAGCCAATGAACTTTCTCGCCTCTGGCTCTAAAGGGCCACTGGATACTCGACCCAACTGAATACCCATTCGGATGAGAGAGCGCAGTGCAGTGACAAAGGTGGCACGAAAGGGATGGGAAGAGGAGTTCAATGAGAGCACGTAAACGCACCCAGAGATCAATTCCTAAATGCTGGTAGGGGCTTGTATAGCGATATTTCTCTCTCTCTCTCTCTCTCTCTTTTTCCCCCTTATCCCCCTTCACTGTCACTCCCTCTACCCCTCCCTTTCTTTCTCTTTCCTTTTCTACTTCCTCCTTTCTGTCCCTTCCCTCGTGCTCCAGTCCTACTTCCCTCTCTTGCTTCAACCTCCTGAATAGTGGGATTCCTATAGACTTGGGCCAGGCTGAGTGCCCTGCAGCTGGAACTCTGAATGTGCTGCCTCTTCTAAAAGCCCTCCTCTGCTTGTCACCCCTTTCTGTCTTCTGAGGATGGAATTCCTTAGTACAGAAGGGAGGGCTGTGTGAGCTGGAATAATGCAAACCGCTACTAATAGTCCACCTTGTACTGGTTATTCATTAAGCCTTAGGGTGCCCATATAAGATGGTCAGACACAACATGTGATCTGAAGTCTGGACAAGTTAATTACTTAACCAAATCATCTGTGTTGGTTATAGAAGAAGGGTCTGAACCGCATTCCTACTCAGCTTTAGAAATAGGTAAATTTGTAAGTGACTATACTTACCTTTGCCTTCTTTTCCTTATTTTTTTTTGTGTTTTCTTGCTTGCTTTGATTTTTTCCCCCCAATATCCCAATGTCTTGCTGTTTCTAGGACATTTCTTGCTTTGTTAACCGTAGATCTTTAAACACGAGCATCACTTCCAGAAAGGCCAGAGGATCCCAATACAAAACAACACAGAGCAAAGATACATTCAGAACTTCCATATACCCTTTTAGGGGTGTGCTCAAGGGGATCAGGTAAACCTATTTACTATGTTATTCTCTTTCTCCCTTTTTGGTCAAGCAGAGATTTGCAGTGAAACTCCTCTGAACCAGGTGTTTGCTCCTCCACACAATTCAACTGAAATGTAGACTGTGATAACTGGAAGTGTGCTCAAGAGCTAGAAGACCAAGAGTAGGCATCCAGCCCCACATTGGGGCCTAGTCAGGGGGCGCTTACTCTGAAGATGGCTTGAGAGCTATACAGAGACATGGTAGTGAGAAGCAACAGGGTGAATTCAAGTAACTAGCATCAAGAGCATGTGACGGCGACAAGTCAAGCCAAAGAGGCAGGAGCCAGGTAGATTTAGACATTGCAGGGCTCCAGTTCTCCCCTCAACCCTGATGAGTTCTGGTGGTTCAACATTGGCTTCTGATGAACTGAGGAAACCCTCCAAAAGTTGTTGCCTCAGAAAGCAGCATTGAAAAAGCCCATGGACACTTTAGAGCATTCCTCATTGGCCGGAGAAGCAAATGGAGATGAGGCTTCCCCCAGGGAGATTTCCTCGTTCGTGCTAAACATCGGTGAGTCGATGAGTGCCAAAGGTTAGACTAAAGATGAAGCACTTAACCTGAAGGTACTTCTGAGTCTTCATAAGATTTAGAATTGAAAATGTGGTACATTTACACAATGGAGTACTACGCAGCAGAAAAAAATAACGACAGCTTGAATTTTGCAGGGAAATGGATGGAACTAGAAAGCATTATTTTGAGTGAGGTAACCCAGACTCAGAAAGACAATTATCACATGTACTCACTCATAGGTGGTTTTTAAACATAAAGCAAAGAAAGCCAGCCTACAAACCACAATCCCAGAGAACCTAGACAACAATATGGACACTAAGACTTACAGAGATCTAATCTACATGGGAAGTAGAAAGTATAAAAAGACACGATCTCCTGAGTAAATTGGGAGCATGGGGACCTTGGGGGAGGGTTGAAGGGGGAGGGGAGAGGCAGGGAGGAGAGCAGAGAAAAATGTAGAGCTCAATAAATATCAATAATAAATAAATAAATAAATACCTAAAAAAAGATTTAGAATTGAAGACACTGAAATTTGAAGGCACAATAAAGACCTGGAAGCAGTAGGCGTGTTTGTGATGGGTGAGAAAGGAAAGGAGGGCTAGCGGGGCATGAAGAGGAGGAGAGCATTGGTCTGTGCAGAGGAACTTCTGTGGGCCTGAATTTTGTGCATCTGTGGTCTGTCTGGAAGGAATGGAGCAGCTAAACCTTAAAACTGTTGTTCAAATAGCACCTTCCATCCCTTTTCACAATTCTTCCTTCCTGCCTGGCTCTTCTCCCCTTTATTTATTTTTTAGACAGTCTTGTTCTGTAACTCATGCTGGCCTCACATTCCTGTCCTCTTGCTTCACTATCCCTAATGCTAAAATTTCAGATGTACACCCAGTTTGTTTCCTGTCTTCCTGTTAAAATAGTATCTACCTTGAGCATCATAACAAAAAATCCATTGCAATTCAGAAATGCACCCAGGGCTGGGGAGATGGCTCAGCTGGGGAGATGGCTCAGCAGTCGAAACTCTTGGTGCTCAAGTGAAAAGATTAGATCTCCCAAAATCCACATAAATCCCAAGTGGACAAAGCAGCCCACTTGTATTCCAGTACTTGAAAGACAGGATTGTAGTTATGTTTTCCTTGTGATTTAACAAATGAAGCTTGCTTGAAGATCAGAGTGCAGAGCTAAGCCACTAGTTAGCCATAGAGGTCAGGCAGTGGTGGCACACACCTTTAAGCCCAGCACTGGCAGACAGAGGCAGGTGGATCTCTGAGTTCAAGGCCAGTCTGGGCTACATGAGATTGAATCTGTCTAAAACAGAAACAGAGTTCACACAAAGATGATCCCAGCACTAGGGACGTAGAGACAGGAGTTATATGGCTGGGCAGAGAGAGGAATATAAGGTGGGAGGAGACAGGAGCTCAGATGCAGTCTGAGGTTTCATAGAGGCCACATTCAGTCTGATCTCGTAGAGACAGGATCACCCCTTTGGTCTGAGTATTGGTAGAGGTAAGAACTCCCTAGTGCCTGGCCGCTCTGCTTCTCTGATCCTTCAGCTTTCACCCCTGGTAGCTGACTCTGAGTTTTTATTATTAAGACCAATTAGAATTCGTGCTACATTGCATCTCTCATTGCCCTGGAGCTCAGCTAAACTGGCTGTCCAACAGGCCCCAGGGATCTACCTGTCTCTGCCATCTCAGCCCTGGGATTTCAGCACATACACCACACCTGTCTTTTCATCTGGGTTCTGAGGATGAGACTTAGGTCCCTGTACTTGCACGGCTGTCCCTTCAATCTTTGGGAGACAGAAGCAGGAGAATCTCTGTGAGTTTGAGACTAATCTAGTGTAGAGAATTTCAAGCCAGCCAAGAGGACATCATTAGACACTGTCTCAAAAAGGGGAGGGGTGCTAGAGAGATAGCTGGGCAGTTCCAAGTGTTTTCTGTTCTTGTAGAGGACCTGTGTTCAGTTCCCAGCACCCACATGGTAGCTTATAACCTTCTGAAACTGCAGCTCCAGGGGATCCAGTGTCCTCTTCTGTCCTCCTCAGGCACATGGTATGCATATACGCATGAACAGAGAATCAAAACACACTTAAAATAAAATTTTAATCACATGTCAGGACAATTTAACAATCACTGGTAATATTAGCAACACCATCAAGTTGTGCATGTGCTACAATACCACAATTCTATCCCAAATATGTACCCTAAAGGAGTGTCTGAACTTGCTTAGACTGACAAGGTAGCTCATGAGATGAGAGTGCTTGCCACCAAGCCTGCGGACCTGAGTTCAGCCCTTGGGAAGCCAGTGGAGGAGAGGCGTGACTCCTGCAGCTCTGCCTCCTCCCTGTCCTCGGCCTCCTTCTGGCCTCGGCACTGCGTGTGAGTGTACACAGAAGTGAATAGCATAATTTAAAATATTTAGTTATTGTTTTTGTTTTTCAAGACAGGGTTGCTCTGTGTAGCCCTGGCTGTCCTGGAACTTGCTCTGTAGACCAGCCTGCCTCTGCCTCCAGATTAAAGGTGTTTGCTGCAATGCTTGGGTGATTTTTAAAAATTTTAAGGGAGTTGGAAAGATGGCTCTTACTGACACACATACATATACACAATTCAAAGTAAAAGCAAGCCAGTGTGGTGGCTCACACCTTTAATCTCAGTACTCGGGAGACAGAGACAGGTGGATCTCTGTGAGTTTAAGGCCAGCCTGGTCTACAGAGCAAATTTCAGGATAGCCAGGGCTACAAAGAGAAATTCTGTCTCAAAACTCAAAAAAAAAGGTTTTTTTTCCTTCTTTTCTTTCTTTCTTTTTTAGATTATTTTATTTTTTTATTATGTTTACAGTATTCTGCCTAAATGTATGCTTGCATACCGGAAGAAGGTGCTAGATCTCATTAGGGTGGTTGTGAGCCACCATGTGGTTACTGGGACTTGAACTCAGGGCCTCTGAAAGAGCAACCAGTGCTCTTAACCTCTGAACCATCTCTGCAGCTCCCCCCCTTTTTGGGGGGGGTTGTTTTGTTTTTCAAAACAAGGTTTCCCAGTAGCTATGAAGCCAGTCCTGGAACTTGCTATGTAGACTAGGCTGGCCTCAAACTCACAGAGATTCACCTGCCTCTGACTCCCAAGTGCTGGAATTAAAGGCGTGTGCCACCATCACCCGGCTTCTTCTTTTTTTTTTTTTTTTGGCAAAAAATGTTTTAAAGCAAGGTTTGGAAAGAACTGAGGGAACATATATAAAGACATTCATAAATAACACTCCAGGTCCCTATAGACAAAAACTAAAAATGACATAAATGTTCATTACCAATATGAATAGAGAATTTGAAATGTCTGCATCAGAACTAATATGTAAGAGAGAAAAACTTTATTAGGTCTAGCCTTGTAATAAAGTGGCTGGATCTCAAGAACAAACTCTGAGGCTGATCAGCTGGTGAACTTGACCACCTGGGGCCATGACAGTGGACGGAGAGAACTGACTCCTGCACATTGTCCTCTGACCGCTCTTCTGAGATTTGCTGCCAGCTGGAAAGGGAGGGAGGGTTGAAGGCCAAAGCCCTCAGTGGTCCTGTTTTACAACTAGGCAAATCTCTTACCTCACATGGGCAACTCCAGATCAGGGCAGGCAGGACCAGAGGGAGCCCGAGAAGTTGTTAAGACAGATTCCAATCCTGAGGCTAGAGTACCTCCTGTCCTGTGGTGTGACCTCAGACATGAGCTGTCTGGGGCTGGCCCTCTGAGTCAGCCCTGAGTCCCACCTGCACGCCTTCCCCGTGGGCTGTCAGAACTCAAAGGCTTCCTTTAGGATGAGGCCAGGAGAATCAAGGCTGTAATGTGACCAAGTACAGATGAATGACTGGTGTGTTTGAGTATTAATAGGAAGT
>PVIU01000975.1:186836-248263 GCA_004026605.1 Ondatra zibethicus
GCTGGGAATTGAACTCAGGACCTCTGGAAGAACAGTCAGTGCTCTTAACCTCTGAGCCATCTCTCCAGCCCTACACTTCTGGCTTTTTGAGGGACCCACCACCCAACTTCCAAATAAATCACACACAGAGACTTCATTCTAGTTATAAATGCCCGGCCTTAGCTTGGCTTTTTCCTTGCCAGTTTTAAACTTAAATTATCCTAACTACCTTTTACCTCTGGGCTTTTATCTTTCTCTATTTCTATATACCTTTCTCTACTTATTTCTCTGTGGCTTGCTGTGTAGTTGGGTGGCTGCCCCTACTGTCCTCCTCTTCTTGTTCTTTTGCTCCTCCTCTTTCCCAGATTTCTCCTTCTATTTATTCTCTTCTGCCTGCCAACCCTGCTTATCCTTGCTCCTGCCTCGCTATTAGCCGTTCAGCTCTTTCTTAGGACGACCAGCTGTTTTAGACAAAGAATCACAGCTTCACAGAGGTAAACAAATGCAGCATAAACAAAAGCAATACATCTTTACGTCATTAAACAAATGTTCCAGAGCATAAACAAAAGCAATACAAAATACAAAGATAATATTCTCCAACATCTTACTTTTTTTTTTTGAGGGGTAGAGTTCGAGACAGGGTTTCTCTGTGTAGCTTTGGAGCCTATCCTGACACTCGCTCCATACCAGTCTGGCCTCGAACTCACAGAGATCCGCCTGTCTCTGCCTCCCGAGTGCTGGGATGATGTGTGTGCCACCACCGCCTGTCTTTTTTTTTTAAGATATATCTTCTGCCTGCATGTATCCCTACAGGCCAGAAGAGGGCACCAGATCTTATTACAGATGGTTGTGGGCCACCATGTGGATGCTGGGAATTGAACTCAGGACCTCTGGAAGAGCACCCAATGCTCTTAACCACTGAGCCATCTCTCCAGCCCCTGGCTTTTTTTTTAATTATTTTTTATTTACTATATATTCAGTGTTCTGTATGCATGCATGCCTACACAGTAGGAGAAAGCATCAGATCTCATTCCAAATGGTTGTGAGCCATCATGTGGTTGTTGGGAATTGAGCTCAGCTCCTCTGGAAGATCAGTCAGTGTTCTTAACCTCTAAATCGTCTCTCCAGCCCTAAAATAAATTCTATTATACTTATTTGCTTTATTTTATGTGTATCGATGTTTTGTTCTCTATGTACCACATGTGTGCCTGGTACCTGTGGAGGTCAGAAGAGGGCATCAGATCCCCTGGAACTGGAGTTAGGGATGGTCGTGACCAACCATGCAGGTGCTGAAAATCAAATCTGGGTCCTCTGCAAGAGCAACATATGTTTTATTGTTTTTGGTTTGGTTTTTCGAGACAGGGTTTCTCTGTGTAGCTTTGGAGCCTGTCCTGGAACTTGTTCTGAACACCAAGTTGGCCTCAGACTCACAGAGATCCTTCTGCCTCTGCCCTCCCAAGTGCTGGGATTAAAGGTGTGTGCCACCACCCACCCAGCCCTTTTTTTTTTTTTTAATTACAATAGCTTTTCAGACAAGATGCCAAAACAACAAAATCATCTTCAGAATAGAACTTCTGTGCTGAAAAGGGCACTATGAAGAGAGCTAGAGATACAGCTCCGGGTTAAGAGCACTTGCTGCCCTGATGGAGGACTGGGTTTCAGTTCCCTGCCCCAGCCCGTGGTAACTCAACCATCTGCAACTCTAGTTTCAGGGACTCCAAAGCCCTCTTCTGTCTCCCTTAGGCACTGCATGCACATGCTACGTATATGTGCATGTATGTGCAGTCATACATATGCAAATAAATTTTAAAAAAATAAAAAGACAGGAATAAAGAGAGAAAACTGGAAAGATGGCTTAGTAATTAAGAGTGCCTGTGGCACTTGCAGAGGACCCAAGTTCAGTTCCCAGCACCTGCTTCATACAGTTCACAATCACCTGTAACTCCAGCACCAGGGCATTCAGCACACTCGCTGGCCTTCAGGGGCATCCATATTCAGGTGCACAAGCACACACACACATATACACACACACAAAATCTTTTTTACATTAAAAATATTTAAAGAGAACAAGACAAGCACCAAGCAGTGGAGATATAGCTCACTTGGCAGAGGGCTTGCCTAGGATGTATGATGTTTCATACATCATGTTTCATCCCCAGCACCCTCAAACAGCCGGTGGGTGCGCGTCTGTAATCCCAGCGCTCCAGAGCTAGGAGGATAAGAAAGTCAAGTTGGAAGCTAGCAGGGGCTATGTGAGACAACTAATAGGCTAGAAACTTTGCAAGTACTGGGCGGTGGTGGAGCACACCTTTAATCCCAGCACTGGGGAGGCAGGGGCTGGCAGATTTCTGTGCGTTCAAGGCCAGGCTGATCTACATAGTGAGTTCCAGGATAGGCTCTAAAGTTACACAGAGAAACCCAGTCTCAAAAAGACAAAAAAAGAAAAAAAAAACATTGCAACTTAACATATCTCTAGGGATGTTTATGTATGATATATAAAATAGGACTCTCATAACTCAACAATAAAAAGACACACAGCAATGTTATAATGGATGGAAGCACTGATTAGACATACCTACAAAGAAGGTATGTACACGGCCTGTGGCAAGCACATGAGCAGACTCTCGATCTCATCAGCTCTCAGGGAAATGGACATCTAAACCACAGTGAGATGCCACTTCACACCCACCAGGATGGCCACTATCAGAAAAATAAGTGACAGAGGATGGAGTGATGGCTCAGCCGATAAAAGCATGGACTGCTCTTCTAGAGGACCTGGGATTCAGTTCCCAGTACCCACATGTTGATTCACAAACATCAGTAACAACAGTTCTTGGGGACCTGCCCTCTTCTGGCATCTGCAGGCACATGGTACACAGACATATGTGATTGCAAAACACATACACATAATGTAAAATATAATAAGAATATATGTAACAAGTACTGAACAAAGAATGTGGAGATTCATTGCTGATAAGAATTTAAGAAGTACAGCCTCGTTGGAGAACAGATTAATAGGAATCAAAGAGAACAGAAGAGTAAACAGTAAGAGAAAGACTTTTAAAAACAATGTATTTCTACTTGTGACTGCAAGCATGCGAGTGTTCCTAGTGCATGTGGAGGTCAGAGGACCTGGGACCCAAGTCCTCACATTCCACCTTGAATGGAACAAAGTGTTTCAGACAGTTTGCTGGCCCGTCTCTGCCTCCTATCTGACTACAGATAGAAATGCTTGAATTATGGACCTGTCACTGTGTCCCAGTTAAAAACTCAGCTCTTCATGTCTTCATGGTTAGTGCCTTAAAGACAGAGACATTTCCCCAGCACCCAAAAAGAGGCTTCCTAAATATGGAAGATATACCAAGCAGTGCCAACACAGCGGGTAATTTCATCACACCAAGGACAAAAATTGAGTGTGCCATTTTCACAAAGGTGGCTTCCTTGGTGTTCTGAGGCATGACTGCAGGGTAGTGTGCATGGTCTTTGAGCAGCTTCTGGTGTCAAAAGAGGTACAGATTCTCTGTAGCTTTGGGGCCTGTCCTGGAACTCGTTCTGTAGATCAGGCTGGCTTTGAACTCATAGAGATCTCCTGCCTCTGCCTTCTGAGTGCTACTGGGATTAAAGGTGTGTGCCATCATTGCCCGGCCAAAAGATATTCTTTACAGGTTTTCTCTGCCTAGTCCTGGCTGCCCTGGAACTTACTCTGTAGATCAGGCAGGCTTTGAACTCATAGAGATCCCTTGCCCCTGCCTCCTGAGTGCTGCTGGGATTAAAGGTGTGCACCACCGATGCTGGGCTCCTCCTCCTCAAAAGAGATTCTAAGAAATGCCATTGCATTCATAGAATTGAAAAGGTAAGACATTCTGTGACGTTTCCTGGGAAACATAAAGGAAAAGCTCTTTACCCCGGATAGAGAGGGCACCTACAGAAACAAACAAGAACTTCATCCAAGCCCAGCCAGGCAAACCAATTAGTTTATTGGTGTTACTTACAGGAGCATGGGGGGACTCTCAGGCAACTGCACCACCAAGATGTCCCACCCTAGTCAACTGTTCAGCTCTTTGTGTAGACCTTTTGTGGTGACTATTGGAATCCAGAGGTAGGAAGGGGCTCGTGAGCATCCAGAGTGTCATGCCCCTCCCCAGTATGTCTGACCTACAAGGGTAGCATAAAGATAACCATAGCTGCTCTGCTCCCAGGCAGTAATGATCATGGCCAAACCAGAGGACACAGCTGCAGTACAGACATCCTTTGAATTTAGGCAGTGTGGTGATACAGTGCCTGCCAATTTATTGAATTAAGAAGCACCCAGGATGCCAGGCAGTGGTAGTGCATGCCGTTAATCCTAGCACTCGGGAGGCAGAGGCAGGCTGATCTCTGTGAGTTCAAAGACAGCCTGGTCTACAGAACAAATTCCAGGACAACCAGGGCTACACAGAGAAACCCTGTCTTGAAAAAAACAAAAAATAATAAAATAAAAAAGGAAATATCCAGGAGATTAGCATAGCACAGCTCTGAGTGTGCTCTTTCTGGGAGGGTTGGCCAAGGGAGGAAGACTAGCGCTGAATGGAGGTGGCACCGTTTCAAAGGCTGTGGACCGGAATGGAGTAAAAGAGATAAAAGGAAAAACCCCAATAATATAGACCTCTTTTTCCCCACCTCTTCCCTCTCCCCTTTCCTTTCTGGCCACCATGGTGTGAGCTGCTTGCTGTGTCTACCACATCCTTTCTACCATAATTGGCTGAAACCTCTGCGATTGTGAGCCAAAGGAAAAATTTCTGTTTTATTTGGATTTTTGTCGCTGTAAGGAAGATCACTCAGTCCACACACTTCAATTAAATATGCATACTAAAGCTTCAAAGCCAGATAGTGGTGGTGCACGTCTTTAATCCCAGCACTCGGGAGGTAGACGCAGGCGGAGCTCTGTGAGTTTGAGGCCAGCCTGGTCTACAAAGGGAATTCCAGGACAGCTAGGGTTATTACACAGAGAGACCCTGTCTCGAAAAATAAAAACAAACAAAAGAACTTCAAAGGTGACCATTGAGAGTGAAGACACATTGTGTACCATTCAAAACAGAAAGAACAAACTAGAATAAGAACATTATCAAACAACACTCTCTTAACCTCCCAACAAAGGCAAGAAGTGTATGTGAGGGGCTGGAGGGTGGGTGACTGGGTGCTTAAGAGTACTTGCTGCTGTTGCAGAGGATGAGGGTTCAGTTCCTAGCACCGACATGTAGGCACAGATAGTCACATGGTGCACATAATACTTACACAGCTAAAACACTCACATATACAAAACAAACCTAAAAATTTTTTTTAAAAGAAGTATGCCAGGCATGATGGTGCAGCCTTAAATAGCACTCAAGAGGCAGGGGCAAGTGGACCTCTGTAGACTCAAGGTCAGCCTAATCTACAAAAGGAGTTCCAGCAAAGTGGGCTGACCCTGAGTTAGCACTACACAGTGAGACTGTCTCAAAAAAAAAGAGTGTGCACAGTCATGCTTGCATGTGATCGTGTGTGTGTCTGTGTGTGTACATGTGCTTGCATGATATGTCCATGTGTGTTGGATAGATGGGGAATAGAAATTCTGAAACAATAAAAATAAGATAACCATGACATTTAATCATTAATTGTCAGCTTGATTGCAACTTATCACCTAAGAGATCAGCCTCAGGCAGGTCTGTGAGTGTATCTTCAGGAAGCATTAACTGGGGGAGGAACCCCCACCCCACCCCACCCTGAGTGAGCAGCGTCTTCTAGGTGTAAAGAGGTCCAACCATACAGTACTGTATCTTGAGTAAGAAATTTCTAAACCAGGAATGCTGGGTCACACCTTTAATCCCATGACTTGAGAAGAGGCAAGCAGATCTCTGTGAGTTTGAGGCCAGCCTGGTCTACAGAGTAAGTTCTTGGACAGTTAGAAGTACTTAGAGAGACCCTGTCTCAAAATAAACATTCTTGTAGGACACCAAGAAACAGTAACCACACATAGAGTACAGTATCCCACTGTGTGTTCACAACAGGTTTTGTTTAGCCATTCAGCAGCTGGACATTTGGGGTTCTTGTGACTAATGCTGCTGTAATATTAATGGGCAAGTTGCTACTTGGAAGTAGACTTTCTTCTCTCCTGGGTGTACTCCTGAGGAGTGGAATTGCTCATTCCTTTGGTATCTCTGTATTTAAGCTCTTGAGGACCCAAAGCTGCAGCACCGTCTTACTTCCCGCCGGCAGTGTTTGTGAAAGGTGGTCCTGATTGCCTCCTGTCTGCCTGATCTTTTTATTGCTGTCATCTGTACAGACAAACCACCACCACCCACCACATGCTGGCTAGCAGAACTCAGCACTTTCCTTCTCCCATGGCACCGACTCGATCTACTGCCAATTGTTTTGTGACTCTTAAACACATGGCATTCTTTGGCTTGTGACTGCATTACTCTGGTTTTTGCCTTTGTTTTACCGACCCGTGTGTGTGTGTGTGTGTGTGTGTGTGTGTGTGTGTGTGTGTGTGTGTGTGTGTGTGTGAGAACAGGATTGCAGGTCTGAGGTTAGCCTGGGCTACATAGCAAGAACCTATCAAAATTGAAGCAAACAAACCACATCGCAGGTGCTTCTTTCCCATGAAGACACAGGCAATTGCATCTGAAAAGCAGCCAGATGATTCAGGATAAGCTTCTAGCCTCAAGCTCCCTACACGTTTTGCCATATAAGGCAACGCACAGGTTCTGAGATTTGATGTTACTTCCTACAGCACCACACTAGTGGTGTGAAGTAGTATCACATGGTGGCTTTGATCGGAGCTGTCCTGTGGCCTAACAATGCTGGCACCTTCTCATGTGCTATTAGCAACTTGTATTCTTTGGAGAAATGTGTGTATGCAGATCCTTTGTCCAGTTTTCCAGCCACCTGTTTCTTCCCTATTGACTTGTAGCAGTGATTCAGGGAAGATGATGAAATCGGAAGTGCCAGGAACGGACTCCTCATTTAGATGATAGTCCAGCAGAGTCAGTGGGAGATGAGAATGCTGAATCTTTGGAGACTGTTGGAAAACTTGCAGTTTCCAGACTAAGGCTCGCACCTCTCAGTTTCTCCTGTGAACTGTGATAGGATACGAGGGGCCTAGCTGGCGAGTGTGCGGGTGTGGTTAGTCACCTGTGTGTGTACGTATGGAGGCTAGAAACTGCTGTCCTTCCTATGTTGCTCTCCATCTCATTTTTTTGAGGCAGGGTCATCATTTTGGCTAGGCTGTCTGGAGAGTGAGCTCCCTTCGTCTGCCTGTCTCTATTCTCCAGTGCTGGAGTTAGACATTTGTGCCACCAAGCCTAGCTTTTTGTGGATTCTGGGGATTCAAACTTAGGTCTTCATGATTGCACAGCAAGCAGTCTACCCGCTGAGCCATACAGTCAGCCCCATGGGGAATATAATGAGCAGAAATGTATTGTCTCAGAGGGTCAGAGCCAGTCCACCATTTAGGGTCAATGTTTAGTAAGGATCTTCTTGCCTGGGAAAGGAGGGGGAAAGAAGAGAACAAGAAATTAATGCTGTTTTGTTTTCAAAGTAACTGAGAAGAGAGATTTTATGAAAAACAATGGCTAAGAACTTCTTGAATTTGATGAAATACAAAAAACAAAGAAAGAAGGAAAGAAAGAAAGAAAGGGAGTGAGGAAGGGAGGGAAGAAGGAAGGAAGGAAGGAAAGAAGGAAGGAAGGAAGGAAGGAAGGAAAGAAGGAAGGAAGGAAGAGTCCACTGAGACCAAGATGGCCAGGAACTTCCCCCACCTTTCCCAAGAATGCCCTGACAACGGAGATGGTTGCTACAATTTTTCGCCACTCAACCCCTAACCAAGAGCCAACATAATCAACCAGGCCACACCCTACCCAGTGCCCACGGGAGATAATGGGAACGTGCCTGATCTACCCAGCCACACCCAGGATCTTCGGGGCCCAAACCTGGAGTATCTGGAGACCCTGTAAACACTCCTACTATGATGGAAGAGGTCCCCTTCCCTGTGTCCCCCAGTTAAAATGTGAAAGCCAACCTTCCCCCTAAAAGGAGATTAATTGCAGCTCTTGGAATGCTGAGGCGAGAGGATGGAAATTTACAGTCCACCTTGTTAGGTAGTATCTCACCAACAAGCCTCTCCACCAATGCAAATAATCCTAATTAGAACAAATCAAACCAAATTAAAAGATATCCAGGTTTAATTGGACATCTACATGCTTGGGTGTGTAATGGTCTGTCCTGTCCCTTTAAGAGACAAGCCCTGCCCACTCCCTCCAGCTTGAGTTCTTTCTTTTTGTCTCTCTCACTCTCCCTCAGATTTTCCTTTCTCTTTTTTCTCCCCACTGTGAAAGGCCCCTCGGAGTGGCCTCTGGCCTCTCAGGCTTCCGAGCCGCCCCGACTGGAGCCAGTCAGGCTTTTACAACCCACTGGTAGGCAGAGGACACTCTCCCACAAGCCCTGTGGTGTTCACCACCAATTCACACCCCGCCTATAGAGGGGAAACGTCTCCCTATAGGCCTTGTGGTGTTGCCATTTTCATGGGTTTTCGCGGTTTCAGCTATGGGTAACAAGCCATGCATGTCCATCAATCCAGCCTCCCCTGGGATGGATGCCTTTTAGAGGCTCTAAAATCCCAGGCCTTAATGCCCCACTTCTTCAGCTCCTACCCTCACTCTGCTGGTGTCCTGCCGGCTACACTTTTATGGGAGCTTTCTCGCTCTTTTTTTTTAAATGTTTGCTTTGATTGTTTTATTTACTTATTTATTTATGTATACAGTGTTCTGCCTGAATATATGCTTGCAGGCCAGA
Organism: Ondatra zibethicus; assembly: GCA_004026605.1. Taxonomy (NCBI): domain Eukaryota; kingdom Metazoa; phylum Chordata; class Mammalia; order Rodentia; family Cricetidae; genus Ondatra; species Ondatra zibethicus. The sequence continues at coordinate 195,627 of PVIU01000975.1, forward strand.
AGAGGACACCAGATCTCATTACTGATGGTTGTCAGCCACCATGTGGCTGCTGGGAATAGAACTCAGGACCTTTGGAAGAGCAGGCAGTGCTCTTAACCACTGAGCCATCTCTCCAGCCCTTATGGGAGCTTTCTAACTACTGTCAGCTCACAGGCAAATGGAAGGAGATTCCTCAAACTGTCCTTGCCACCGCTACTGCTGCCAACAAGATTGGTCGGATCCAGGAGGCAGCTGTTTTCAAAACCAGCCTTTTGCTCCCCACCGTGGCTTGTGGTATGGAGGCTTAGCGACAGGGCAGATCACACCTCTAGGTCTCTCTTATTATTAAACTTAAAATCTCTGCAGCTCAAAAATCATGGCTTTGCCATTCAACATGTGACTGCTGCCATTTTGACTGAGGTCAGATGACCATACCACCATCTTAACTGAGGTCAGGTGACTTCACTGCCATCTTAACTGAGAGCCATGTCAGGTGACTAAGTTCTGCCATATTTACTGAGGTATTCCCTGTCTGGTTCCCCAGTACTGACTCTGTTGCATGTGTGTTTTGTGCAATGGCATGCCTTTGGTAGGGCCCACCAAGAGCATCCACTTTGCCTAATTCCTGTTTACTCTGTGTGTGTGTTCATACATGTAACTTAAACGCACCTATGTTTACTATTAAATGTTATAATTGTTTGTTTATTGCATCTCATTTCAGACTACAGAAACAATAAGTCTCATGTTTTAAACTGGTGTGTACTTTTAATTCTCTTACAAAAATACTTTATATTTAGTCCAACCCTCTTTTAAGATATATTAAGATGTTCTTTACTATTGTCAGTTCTGCTGTTAACCTTCTATTGCAAGCAGTTTTTTCTTCTTTCGGTCTTTTTATGAGTGTAAATCTTACCTATTAAGAGCCAGTACTGTCAAGCTCAGACCCAGCTCTTCAGGCAGATTCTATACTGTAGTTACACCTGATAAACAGCCCTCAACTGCTCAGAGATCTGGGGAATATGGCATTTAAATATTTAATTAGCCAGGCGGTGGTGGCGCACACCTTTAATCCCAGCACTTGGGAGGCAGAGGCAGGCGGATCTCTGTGAGTTCGAGACCAGCCTGGTCTACAGAGCTAGGTCCAGGACTGGCTCCAAAGCTACAGAGAAACTCTGTCTTGAAAAACCAAAAAAAAAAAAAATTTAATTATTAAAAATCTTTTCATAACAAAAAGAGACAGTTTGGCTCCTAGCAGCCCTCTATTTCCTCCAAAGAAGACAGAAGACAAATGGGTGCAGAATAATGTCCATCTGCAATTTTCTTCACCTGCCAAGTGCTGACCACTGGGAAAAACTGCCTTTTATCTAAACTGAAGATCTCCAGATAGTGGACAGAATCGGTGGAATTGACAGCCTAGCTGCTCAGATCAAGGTAGGCCTGTCTTCCTACAGATTTCTTAGCCCACAGGATCTTCTGGAGCCTGGAAGGCCCTGTGCTAAACAGCAAAAGGCAAATACGAGCTTCAGCAACCTAGAGAATTAGCTCTAGGTGCCAACCAAGTAAGTTCTCTGTTGTTTTTTAATCAATAACTCAAGTAAAATTTTATCCTTCTCAAAGATCTCTGATGCAGTTTGACAGCTGAGAGGTTTTGTCATTTTAAAAGGACAACCTCACCAAACAAATTTCAACAAAATACAAATACAAGACCTACAAGTTATAAAAGTGTGAGGACAAATGCAAGTTATCAAATTTCTCTCTCATGCTTCCTTCCATAGTCTTAAAAATACTTTTCATTGTGCAAAAATATCTGTCACAGTCATTCTGACATAAATATGCTTCTGTTTATACAATGTATATGTCTAAAACTTCTGTTTTCACAAACCCTAAGAATTCTTGTGAGTTCCAGGGAGCCAAATTGAAGGATCCACCTTAAACCCTTCTCAATTCCCTGGTCCTATTTTTTTTTCCTAAACTTAACCTTGTCTCAGACATTCCCATAACACCAGACAGGAGCAAAAAGAGACCAGCTATACCAGGTTGTGACCAGCACCCAGCTTTCTCAGGTTCCCCTCCAAAAGGCGATGCCCACAAATAAGCAGGAAGAAGTCTTGAGAATCTGCTACCCCAATTCCTTTAAGCTGTGGTGCCTAACCTCCCACCTTTTTATTATTAAAAAAGAGATGGGAGCCGGGCGGTGGTGGCACACGCCTTTAATCCCAGCACTCGGGAGGCAGAGGCAGGTGGATCTCTGTGAGTTCGAGACCAGCCTGATCTACAGAGCTAGTTCCAGGACAGGCTCCAAAGCCGCAGAGAAACACGTCTCAAAAAACCAAAAAAAAAAAAAAAAAAAAAAAGATGGGAATGTAATAGTCTGTCCTGTCCCTTTAAGATACAAGCCCTGCCCACTCCCTCCCTTGTCCACTGAGGCAGGCAGATCTTCAGCTTCCAGCCTGAGTCCTTCCTTTTTGTCTCTCTCTCAAAGAGGCAGCTTCTGTCTCTTCCTTCTCCCCCTCTGTGTTTTTCTCTCTCTTTTTCCTCTTTCCCCTTCTACCCTTCCCTTCCATAACCCACTAAATAAATATCCAACCTCACTTTGCATGGCGTGCCTATCCATCTTGGTCTCTCACCTGCCATGCAGCTTCCTGCCTGGAACCCGGCTGCCTTCGAGGCCTGCCATGGTCTTGGGACCCACTGCCCACTGCCTGCCACTGCTCAGGGACCTGCAGCACTTTACTTAAACCATTACAGTCAGTGTGGCTTCAGGAAAACACGAGTCGGGAGGAAAGCTAACATGACCACCGGAGAGGAAGAGGGGAGACCACATGTTTGTTCTCTGGGGGGCAGTTTAAGTAGCCTATAGGAGTGGTCTTGATCTTCCCTTGGGAGGGGTCACTATTTGGAGGGCTTTCTTGGTTGGAGTTTGGACTGAGGCAACTTGGGAGTGGGCATGAAAGGTAGTTTTCTGCACAGTATTCCAAAGATGGATGCCAGGGGGCTGGGATGAGGCCCCTGACTAAAAAAATACACCTGAGCTACATAGCAAGTTTGTGTCCACCTTGGACTACAAAAGAGACTGTTTCAAACACACACACACAAACACGGGGGGGGGGTAAGAAATCCCCAGATAAACAAAAGCCAAGAAAGTTCATTATTATTAGATATGCTCCCACAAAACATACTAAATCCTAGTCTTGGTCTCATGTCTGTAACTCTTCCCAGAGACTGAAGCAGAATTGCAAGTTGACACAAGCCTATGCTATCAGGAAACCTGAACTACAGAATAAGACCCTGCCTCAAAAAACAAAATAAAACAAACAAAGTTCCAAACAACAAACAAACAAAACTCCAAATAACAAACAGATAAAAAGCAAAAGAACAGACTGATAGGAAGTCGTTATGTTAGATGAACTCAATGAGACTAAAAAAGAAAATGCTACGTGTTTTTTTCATATGCAGAAATTAGATGGAACATGTGTATTTGTTTACATGGGTGGGGGTAACAAAACTAGAAAGGAGCTGTGAGGGGGAAGAGGTCTTCAGAGAGGTGGGAAATAGAGACGATACTAGATCAGCCTAATAAGAAATGAGAGGTTGAAATTAACCGGGGGAAGGAAGGTCATTGTGGTAGGGGTGGCAGGAGAGATGGCTCATTGGCTAAGAACACTTGTTCCCAGTACCCGCATGCTTACATCTATTGAAAACTCCATAACTTCAGTTCCAGGGGATGTAACTCCTCCTTCTGACCTCCAGGGGCTCCAGACACACACATGTGGAATACATACTTAGGTGCAGATAAAAACATAAATAAAAAAGGATAAATCTTAAAAATAAAAGATAAATGCCCTAAAGAGGGCAGTGGAGGGGGCTACAAAGGTAACAAAGTTAATGAAGAATCTAGTGAAATAGAGAGCTTAACAATACAATAAACTATCTACAGTTTATCTGCTATCATAGATCACTACCCACAGAAGACCGCACACACCTTCTCCAGGACAGGCCATATGGGGAGGCACAAATCAAGTCCTGATATATGTATTTTAAAAAATATCAAAAGCAAAAAATAAATGAATAAAAGAAAAAAGAAAGAAAAGTCAGGTGGTGGTGTGGAGTGCCTTTAATCCCACCCAGTCCTTGGGAGGCAAAGGGAGGTGGATCTCATGTGAGTCAGAGGCCTGATCTACAGAGTGAGTTTCAGGACAGTCAGGCTACACAGAGAAACCCTGTCTTGAAAACCAAAACTAGTTCCCGCTCCTTCCTCTCCTTTAAATAAATAAAAAAGATTATCTTTGAGATCCAGGTATTTGGGGTAACATCAGGGTACAGGCAGCTTTTGATCATTATTCCAAGCTTTTCCTTCCTTCCTTCCTTCCTTCCTTCCTTCCTTCCTTCCTTCCTTCCTTCCTTTCTTTTTCTCCCTCTCTCTCTTTCTCTCTCTCTGTTTTTTTCTTTGAGACAGAGTTTCTCTGTAACTTTGAAACCTGTCCTGAAACTTGCTCTGTAGACCAGGCTGGTCTCGAACTCACAGAGATCCGTCTGCCTCTGCCTCCCGAGTGCTGGGATTAAAGGTATGTGCCACTACTGCCTGGCCTAGAACTTAGAACTCTTATATTTTTGTTTGTGAGCCTAGCCTTTAATGGCTGAGCCATCTCTCCAGCCCATACTTAGAACTCTTTAACTAAGAGCCAGGTTCAATTCTAGCACTGAAGAGGTTTGGGTGGGAGGGTCCAGAATTCCAGGCTATGCTGGTCTACTAAGAGAACATCTCCCCAAAGGAGTGATGAAGTGCTACAAATATTGTTCATTATATTTATGATTTATGGTTCATTATACATTGCATATGAATTTTCTAGTAGATACCAAATAATATATCACAAGAAACTATAAAAGCTCTAAGAGATGTGAAAAAAAGCAGGATGAAAGGGAATGTGAGTCCAATCACATCTAGCATCTCTAAATCTAGCATTTGTGTGAAAATGAGCTGTACCTTGGGATTCTATATCCAGCTAACTCATCAATAAAATGAAGAGCAGAATAAAGCCATTTTAAATTTACCAACTATGGAAGATTAGGTCATTGCCCCAAACTACTACTTATCCCTTTTCTTGATTTCCTTACCCCATCAGTGTGGGCTTAGCCATGTCACTTATTTTGTTCAACAAAATGTAAGAGCTGTAACTCAGACTAAGGCTTTAACAATGTCCCACATGGGTTGTGTAGCAAGAATTCTAATTGTTAATAAAAATCCAGAGTCAGATATTAGGGGGTAAAATCTGAGAGATCAGAGAAGCAGAGAGCCCAGCCACTAGAGACCAAATGCTCAGACCAAAGGGGCGATCTTGCAGACTGCATCCTCAGACTGCACTGAGAGCTTGTCTCCTTATGTTCCTCTCCACCCAACCATATCCCTTCCTGTCTCCACCTCTTTAGTGCTGGGATTAAAGAAATGTGACTTCCATGTACTGGGATTAAAGGTGTGAGCCAAAACAGCCTGGCTCTGTTTCCCTTTGAGACTGTATCAATCTGGTGTAGCCCAGTGTGACCTTGAACTCACAGAGATGTGTAGCACAAATAATAAAAACACAGAGACAACCCGGCGATGGTGGCGCATGCCTTTAATCCCAGCACTCGGGAGGCAGAGGCAGGCGGATCTCTGTGAGTTTGAGGCCAGCCTGGTCTACAAGAGCTAGTTCCAAGACAGGCTCCAAAGCTACAGAGAAACCCTGTCTCAAAAAAAAAAACAAAAAACCCAGAGAGATATTGGGCTTCAAACTGAAGATTAGAAAATCAAAACAGCCAAGCCACTATGCTGTAGGAAATCCTATAGCCAGTAGCCCTTAATTTACCCACCCACTGGGGTGTGGCCTCTTATACTGTTTATGCTGATGGAAAGTGTGCATGTGGTCTCTTTTCTGGTTGTGGGATTTGGTTGCTGTTCTCCAATCCAGCAGAGGATATTGATTTTTGAGTCTACCCCTAAATAAATAACCATCTATTATTCTCAATTCTGAGCTAGTGTGGGATTTCTTTTAAGCGTCCTTCTTCATCTGATGCCCACGTGGATTCAGATTCCACACCTACCCACCTACCGGGTGGATGGCCTAAAGGCCTAGCCAGTCCACGGCCCAGAAAGGCTCCCAACACTGCCTGCTTGGCTTGCTTTTACCTAAGCAGTTTTTTTGTAGAACTCCTGCCACAGTGGAGCTTACTGCGTGTGGCAACTTGGAAATTTCCCAAGCACACGCACAACTGCCGCATTCCCTGGTGCGGTTCCCTGGCACGGTTTCTTGCCACGTGGCGACTTGTGCAGCTTTCGGTTTGTGCTCTCTGCCCATGAGTTCTGGGTTTCTTGCTCCGTGTAGGGAATTGATTTAATTGCTTTTAATTTGTCAAGCAAAGTGTATTTCTCAGTATTTAACCAGTACTAAGGCAGGAGACTAAAGCAGCTCAGGACCATTCTGTTGCCACCGGTTACATTGCTAGTCATAACTCTGCAACCATGACATCTGCTGGACAATAAAGATTATTACACCTAAAACAATTTACCAGATCTCATAACAGGTAATTAATAAATCAATATGGCACACTACATTAATATTGAAACTTTTAGTAACTTTTTTGCTAATACTATGGATTGTATTCTGCAAGGCTCATATGGTTATGGTGATACTTAAATTTATAGGATATTGGGACTCAGTTTTTTTCTTCATATTAGATCTTTTTTTTTTTTTTTTTTTTTTTTGGTTTTTTGAGACAGGGTTTTTCTGTAGCTTTGGAGCCTGCTCTGGAACTAGTTCTTGTAGACCAGGTTGGCCTCGAACTCACAGAGATCTGCCTGCCTCTGCCTCCCGAGTGCCGGGATTAAAGGCATGCGCCACCACTGCCTGGCCCATATTAGATCCTTAAAAAAGAATTTAGTACTTTTAGGTGCTGGAGAGATGGCTCAGTGGTTAAGAGCACTGACTGCTCTTCCAGAGGTTCTGAGTTCAATTCCCAGCAACTACGTGGTGGCTCACAACCACCCATAATAAGATCTGGTGCCCTCTGGCCTACAGGTAGGATACTATATAAATAAAAAAAAAAGAATTTAGTACTTTTAGGAATGATACAGCCTTTACAGACTGATAATGAACAGCTAGTTGACAGGATTAATACCATCAAAAATCAAAAGTTACCTGAAAAAATTAATACTATTTAAAAGTGTAACATTAATTTGACAGACAAAATTGAATCCATATCTAAGGGTTCTGAGAAATTATCTGAATGAATTCATACTGTTGAATTTGATAATCAAAATTTGTTAAAAAGTTACAATAGGTTAGCAGATAGAGTATCTCTACAGAATGGCAATCTGCATGCTATCCAAGTAATGTCCAAGGATGAGGTGTTATCTTTAAAGGAGAAACTTCAGTCCTTGGAATCACATGTGCAGAATGAGGACCAGAGGCTAGGTGCCTCAATGAAATTACTAACTAGAAATATATACAGTCCAGGAGAGTCAGGCTTTACAAAAGACAATAGTAAAAAGATTTGAAATGATTGAGGAAATTATTGGAGCAGATGAACTGGAAAAGAAGGCACAAGGATGAGATTTGACATCACCACTAGCTGTCAGAGATGACTTACCCAGGGTTTTAGCTTCCTACACTGTAATCTACTCTGACTAAGCATCAATTCTAAAGGCCCAAAAGGATCCAAAGAAGGTAGATGGATACCTATAGGAATGAATGATATAAAAGAAATTAAGCAAGCTGTAGTAACTTATGGTTTGCATTTTGCATTTGTTATAGAGATGATAAAGACATGGTCTTCTAGCATCAAGGCAACACCACATGACTGGATTCAGTTAGTTTTAGCAGTCCTGGATGATGGGCCCCAATTGATGTTTAATTGTTATTTCAGGGAAGAGGCAAAAATTTTGGAACAACAGGGAAAGCAAAAGGACTTGAGACTTTCCAAGATCAAATTCTTGGTGAGGGCACTTATGCTGACCCACAGGTTCAAGCTCCTTATGATTAACAAATCTTGTCCCTATGCCACAAAGCAGCCTTAAATGCCTGGGACAGGATCAAGAACTATGAAAACTAATTGAATCATATACCAGGGTTAAACAGGGCCAGAGAGAACCATTTAGTGACTTTTTACAAAGATTAACTAAGGCTGTACAAATAGGAGTAACAGACCCAGATGCTAGATGAGTACTTATTGAATCTCTGGCTTTTGAAAATACCAACTTAGAATTCAAAAAGATACTTAGGCCTTTAAAGGTTAGATCAGCACCTATGGATGAATGGATCATGCATACAATGAACATTTAGACATTTGACTATAATACTGAATCTTGGTTAGGAGAAGCAATTTCCAGAGGAATGAGGAGACATCAAAATGCCAAATGTTTTAATTGTGGTAGAATAGGATATCTGAGAAGGGATTGTTGACAAGGAAAATCTAGGAATATCTCCTCTGGGAATGGCAAGAATAGGATTACTCAATCTTCAGGTATATGTAGAAGGTATGGCAAAGGCTGACATTGGACCAATGAATGCAGATCAATAAAAGACAGGCAAGGCAACCTGATACCATCAGAAAACTCCTTGAGGGGCCTCTTGCAGCCCCCAAGCCAAAAGTGGCCCAGTCATTCCTAGTCACTGTGGACGACATGTCTCACCAGGAAAATTAAAAAATCCAGAGCCTTCTGTAAAAGATCATACTGTTCTAGATGATGGCATAAACAGGGAGGATAAGTCAAAAATTCCAATAGGAAATAGGAAAGTATATTCTGGCAGACTTCTATAAGTTATCAAACACCAAAGCTAAGAGTTTGTATAAATGACATTGTAATTGTTGATAGACACAGGTGCAGATATAAGTATCATTACTCATGAATCTTGGCATCCAAATTGGCTTCTTCAAGTGGCAGATGTTCAATTACTAGAAATTGGAACCGTATCTCAAGTTAAACAAAGCACAAGATGAGTTGACTGTATTGGACCAGAAGGTCAAAGAGGGAACCTGAGGCCACATGTGGCTAATATTACAGTAAATTTATGGGGTCATGACCTGCTGCAGCAATAGAATACCCAGATTAACATTCCTGCAGTCCCAGGATCTCATAATTCTGGGAAGGATATTATAAAGTACTATACACAAAGGTCACCAGCCATTCAGGCTGTACAAGAACATAAAGCAACTAGCAAACCTTTAGAGGTACCAACAGCCCTACCTTTAAAATGGTTAACTGAAAAACCAATATGGGTTAAGCAGTGACCTCTAGCTGAAGAAAAGTTGCAGGCTTTAGAACAGCTGGTACAAAAGCAACTAGATGCCCACCATATTGAAGAATCAACCAGCCCTTGGAATTCTCATGTATTTTTTGTTAAAAAGAAATCTGGTGAATGGAGAATGGTGACAGATCAAAGGGCTATCAATAAGGTAATTCATCCTATGGGGGGCCCTCTACAATCTGGAATTCCTGTGCCTTCTCTATTACCAAAAGGATAGCTTCTTATAGTTATTGATTTGAAAGATTGTTTCTTCACTATACCTTTACAAGAAAAGGATAGAGAAAAATTTGCCTTCACAGAGCCTACTTATAATTCTCAGCCTACTAGGAGATATCGATAGACTATCCTCCCACAAGGAGTGCTCAATTGCCCCACTCTGTGCCAATACTTTGTAAGTCAGCCATTGGAAATAATACGTAAGCAATTTCCTAAGTCTATAATTTACCATTACGTGGATGACATTTTGCTATCTGATTTAAACATACATACTGTAGAAAGAATGTTTGAAGAAGTAAATAATGTTTTGCCAAAATGGGGATTACAAATTGCTCCTGAAAAAATACAGAGAGGAGATTGTGTTAATTACCTAGATTATAAAATAGGCTTGTAGAAAATTAGAACACAAAAGGCACAAATTAGGAGAGACTGGTTGTGGACTCTTAATGATTTTCAAAGATTGTTAGGAGACATTTCTATGACTGGCTGTTGGGATAACACCTAATCTAATAATTCATTTAAATAAAACCTTAGATGGTGATAAAGACTTTGAATAGTCCCAGAGAATTAACAGCTGAAGCAAAAAAGGAATTGACAATTGTTGAAGAAAAATTACATGACAAACATGTGGATAGGGTGAATCCAAATCTTAATTGTATTCTAGTCATATTGCCTTCCAGAATTTCTCCTATAAGAATTTTAATGCAGAGGGATGATATTATCTTAGAATTGATCTTTTTACCATGTAAACGAAGTAAAAAATTAAAAACTTATGTGGAAAAAGTCTCTGAATTAATTATAAAAGGTAAATTGAGACTTCGTCAACTAGCAGGTATAGACCCAACAGAGATTATAGTGCCTTTCACTATTGATGAAATAAAAAAGTTATGGGAAGACAATGAACCATTGCAAAGAGCTTGTACTAATTTTTTGGGAGAAATTAATAGCAATTATCCCAAAAGTGATAGACTTAACCTTATAAAGAGAACTTCTTGGATTCTTTCCTGAATTGTGTGTGATGCTCCAATAACTGGAGCCTGTACATTTTATACTGATGCAAATAAATCAGGGAAGGCAGGTTACAAATCAGAAGAACTGAGTAAGGTGGAACAAAGTCCTTATAATTCTGTCCAGAAGGCAGAATTACATGCTATTCTCATGGTGCTAAGGGCTTTTAAAGAACCTCTTAATATAGGTACTGATTCACAATATGCAGAAAGAGTTGTCTTGCATATTGAAACCACTGAATTTATACCAGATGATACAGAATTGACTTCATTATTTATCCAGGTGCAAGACATAATCAGGAATAGGCTTTGTCCTATATACATAACACACATCTGATCCCATACGGGTCTGCCAGGTCCTCTAGCACAAGGTAATGCAGAAATTGATTCAGTTATTGATTGGAAGTGTGCTGCAGGCCTCAGAATTTCATAAAAAAATGTCAATAGCAAAGGTTTAAAGAAAGAGTTTTCTATTACATGGCAACAAGCCAAGGAGATTATAAAGAAATGTCCTACTTGCTCTTAGTATAACCAAACACCGCTACCTGCAGGGACTAACCTAAAGGGCGTACTCAAAGGGTATATGGCAGATGGATGTGTTCCACTTTGCAGAATTTGGAAAATTAAAATATGTACATCACACCATTGACAGTTATTCAGGTTTTCAGTGTGCAACTGATTTGAGCTCAGAAAAGGCTGATTCAGTAATCATACATTTATTAGAAGTTATGGCCTTGAATATTACTTCAGTAAAAAAAAGAAAAAGAAAAAAAAAGAAGTTATGGCCATCATGGGTATACCTGCACAAATAAAGACAGATAATGGTCCAGCATACGTCTCTAAGAAAATGAAACAGTTTTTTGCTTATTATAATATTAAGCATATTACAGGTATACCACACAATCCTACAGGTCCGGCAGTTATAGAAAGATTAAATCGAACTATAAAGGATATTTTAAACAAATAAAAAGGGGGTGGAAATTAACCCAAGAATGGATTACATAATGCTTATTAACCTTAAATTTTCTTTTCTTTTCTTTTTGTTTTTTGGAGTTCAACCTGAAGATCTGAAAAGCAAAACAACCAGCCACTGCCTCTTACCTCGACCTCAGTCCAAAATGGCGATTCTGCCTCCAGGAAATCTCAGAATGAGACTGAGACTGAGAGCTGTTTTCTCCCATTTTATATTCCTCTCTAGTTCTAGGATTAAGGGCATGCGCCATTACCGTCTGGTTTCTATGGCAAAGTAGTGTGGCTACTGGAATTAAAGGTGTGTGTCACCACTGCCTGATCTGTAACAGCCAGTGGTGCTGTTTTACTTTTCTGATCCTCAGGCAAGTTTTATTTATTAAAATACAAGTGAAATGTCACTACACAAACTAGTGTGGCTACTAGGATTAAAGGTGTGTGTCATCACTGCCTGATCTGTAAGGCTGACCAGTGGTGCTGTTTTACTTTTCTCATCATCAGGTAAGCTTTAATTATTACAATACAAATGAAGTATCTCTACACCGATGTCTAACTAGAATAGATATGGAGTGGGCAGAATTCTCACATTGTCTCCCAGGCCTGTGGGGTGAGGGCTGTTATGGTTGCAAAGCCTAAATGGAAGCCTTTCGAGTTGCCTCTGCCAAAGGAAATAGTGAATCAAAACAGCATCACATCTGTGGAGGAACCTTAAATTTTCTTAACGCTAATGAGAAAGGGACAACAGCAGCAGAGAGACATTGGATAATAGAAAAGTCTGAATTAAATCAGCCAGTTTATTTCAAGGATGTGTTGACATCACAATGGAAGCCAGGAGATGTGCTACACTGGGGAAGGGGTTTTGCTCTTGTTTCCACAGGAGAAGAAAAAATATGGATACCATCAAAATTAATAAAGATTCGGTTTTAAAAAGAGAAACCTCTTGAAAAAGAGAAATGACAGCTCATCCACAACAGTGACGATGATACAGGTAAGGAAAGCATATAGGATGGGGACAGGGTTCTGTTCTTGTCTTTGCAGGAAAATACTTATCTTCAAAAATTCAAGAGACCCTGAATGTTTGAATGCTAACAGATGGAAAAATAACTATCCACTGAGGATCACTGAGAAAAAAGAATATGATTTATGAGATCAGGTACCTGATACACATATATTTAAACACACACACACACACACACACACACACACACACACACACACACATATATGAATATATAGAGTGGCTTTGGAGTTGGATACTGGCTCTGTCCCTCTCTAAATCCAAGCATGCTGTTAAAATAAAAATTCAGAGTTTCTGTCTCATGCCAAGAGCCATGATATGGGACAGAAAGAAGAAAGAATTTAGAAAAAATTTTACCTTTCTTCATACCTATTTTTGTCTCTATCAGACCTTTCATTGAATGTATATGTCTGTATGTGTCTATATAAATAATGTTTAAGTTTTCCACAATGAATTTTCCTGCAATAATCTTTGAAGTTTGCAGGAAACTCTACCTGGTTGATATGATGTCATGCTGGTGATAGTGCTACTATAAGACCTGTTTTGGGTACCAGCTGCTCAAGATGGTCCCAACTAGCTGAAATGGTGCATTTTTTAAAACAACATTCTGGCCAGAACTCCAAATAGGAACCTCAGAAAAACCCTACTAAATACTCAGAGACTATTTGCAATTATACCAGACAGTAATCTTGGAACTTAACCATCATTTTACTTTCACAGGATCCCATAGAAAGAACATCACTCCTATGACAGCTGGAAGTAATTCTAGAAGACTATGTCCCCTCTCCCAATGAAGTTTGTCCTCAGGGTTAGGGACATCATTTAGGGGTTGATTATAATTGGTATAGGGTTAGGGGTTGGGGGAAATTTTGTAGGCTCAGGGATCTCTTTGAAAAAAAAGGGGAAAATTGGATGGGATAATAGATTAGTGTGAGCTTACTCACACTAACAATAATAATGAGTAATAGAGTGAATACTTGTGAGCTATTATTTATAGTCAATTTACATTGGTATAGATTCTTGTGTATATATATTGGTTTTTTGAGACAGGGTTTCTCTGTAGCTTTGGAGCCTGTCCTGGAACTAGCTCTTGTAGACCAGGCTGGCCTCGAACTCACAGAGTTCCACCTGCCTCTGCCTCCTGAGTGCTGGGATTAAAGGTGTCCACCACTGCCACCTGGCCAGATTCTTGTATATTGATACAAACTTAAATTATATTGAATATGTTTCTATTTTCATCCACCATATTTGTATACCTAGGCAAAGTTATTTTGTCATATTGTATGCTTCTACCTCTGCTTAAAATATTTTTGTAAATTGATACAATTTTAGGATATATTTATCGTATTGCAATGTACATTTCTACCTCTGATCAAGGTACTTATACATTGTTTACATTTTGAGGTTATTGTCCTCATTTGTTGCACAGTTGTTTATTGTATAATAATCTAATATGAAGTCTTAGTCTTTAAATTATATAGTTATTAAGAATTATAAATAGTCATCTATGTTTGTCATACTTGTAATTAGACTAATCAGGTTCTTTAGATACATAGAGATTGTATTCTGCATAGTTAGGTAATCTTCAACCACTTCAAAGAGCTATAGAATATGGCATTTAAATAATTTAGGGTTCTGTTGAAGTGAGACACGATTGCTCTTGGCAGTGCCGATCTATTCCTGAGAGAATGTTGAACACTGAAGACACTCTTGGCAAAACTGGCCTTTGGGCAAGGAACTGCCCATGCCTCAACCACTGACAAGGTACATGGTATCTGGAAATGGATAAGCAGGACAAATCTTGCCAAGACAGGGTAAGACAGGGTAAGGCAGGAAAACTTTCCTGCCTCTGAAAATGGTCTTTCAGTTACTCTACGTCTTAGCCAAAGTTGGTTGCTTCAACGTTGCAAATGAGACTTTGGGTGATTACCCAGGTAGCCATTTGTCTCTGTCATTTGTTGCACATTTTGGAAGTTGCTTGATTGCACTTCCTGCTTACTCAAGTAATATTATTTTCCTTCTTGGATCTTTGATGGGGTTGAAGACTAGATAGTTGTAGTTACTTTCCTCTTATGACTTGGCCAAGTTATTTATTATACAAGACTTAAACTTATTAGGATAGGATAATTATTGAATATATTTGTTCTTACTGTATAGAATTTTGTATTAGGCTTAGAACTCTCTTATTTAAACAAAAGGGGAAGGTGCTGTAGGAAATCCTACAGCCAGTAGCCCTTAAGTTACCCGCCCACTGGGGCGTGGCCTCTTATACTATTTATGCCGATGAAAAGCATGCGTCTGATCTCTTTTCCGGCTGCAGGATTTGGTTGCTGTTCTCCGTTCCAGCAGAGGATATTGATTTGTGAGTCTACCCCTAAATAAATAACCATCTATTATTCTCAATTCTGAGCTAGTGTGGGATTTTTTTTAAGCGTCCTTCTTCACCACTAGAGAAGTTTTTACCTCTACCATGACTGGACGACTGCAGACTGAGCCCTGAGCCTCTGTATCCTCCTGTTTTATATTCTTTTGTAGTGCTGGTATTAGGTGATGGTGGGATTAAAGGTGTGAGCCACCATCACCTAGATCTGTTTCTGCATTGATCTTGTGTAGCTCAGGATGGCCTTGGACTCACAGAGATCCATCTGCCTCTGTCTCCCAAATCCTGGGATTAAAGATGTGTGCCACCACTGCCTAGCCTCTAATACCTTATTTTTACCTTCTGATCTTCAGGCAACCTTTATTTATTAAAACATAAATAAAATACCACTATAGAGATTAGTCTGCCTTTGCCTCCTGAGTCTTGGTATTAAAGGTGTGTGCCATCACTCCCTGGCCTCTAGTGGCTTAGATCGGCACTCTGATCTCATGCAAGCTTTATTTGTTAAAGCATAAACAAATTATCACTACAGGGTTGGGCTTGACTTTTGAAGTGGACTGAAGACCAGAAAGTAGGACTGGTTCCAAACAAGCCTGGGGTCAGTTAGGTCGACTCCAGAGATAAGCTGAATTGAAGATGAGTTGCAGAGCTGTAGAAAGAAAGCAATGGTATTTTGTCACTGAAGTTTATGGTGATTTGCTGTGCAACAAAAAACAAAGTAATGACCAGGCATGGTGGCACATGCCTTTAATCTCAGCATATACACAATTGTATCCATAGGGATTTTCTAGTTTTGGGTTGGGGTTTTATTTTTTGTTTGATTTTTTGTTTATTGTTTGTTTGTTTTTGAGGCAGGGTTTCTCTGTGTATCCCTGGCTGTCCTGGAACTCACTTTGTAGACCAGCTTAGCCTTGAACTCAGACATCTTCCTGCCTCTGCCTCCCAAGTTCTAGGACTAAAGATTTGTACCACTGGGGCTGGAGAGATGGCTCAGTGGTTAAGAGCACTGCTTGCTCTTCCGCAGGTCCTGAGTTCAATTCCCAGCAACCACATGGTGGCTCACAACCATCTGTAATGAGATCTGGTGTCCTCTTTTGGCCTGCAAGCATATATTCAGGCAAACCACTGTATACATAATAAACAAATATATAAAAAAAGATATGTACCGGCATATTTTTTAATTTTTTAAACTGCTTGTTAGAGCTAGGTGTAGTGGCACATGCCTTTAATCCCAGAATTTTGGAGGCAGAGGCAGACAGATATATGTGAATCAGAGGTCAGTCTCATCTATAGAGTTAGTTCCAAGATAGCCAGAGCTATGTAGAGAGAACCTGTTTCAAAAAAAAAAAAAAAAGAAAAGAAAAGAAAAGTCAGGCAGTGGTGGTGCACACCTTTAATCCCAGCACTCGGTAGGCAGAGGCAGGTGGATCTCTGTGAGTTCGAGGCCAGCCTGGTCTACAAGAGCAAGTTCCAGGGCAGTCTCCAAAGCTACAGAGAAACCCTGTCTCGAAAAAAACAAAAACAAAAAAAGACAAAATCACAAAGTGTAAGAAAACATCATCCCCCACACACTGACCTTTCTTTGGATGCTACTTAGAGGTTTGAGAGGACAAAGAGGGGAACACATGGGACCTTAGAAACCGGGTTCAACTCTTGAGAGTAATAAGGAACATCCAGACAACAACGGCACTGGGCAGTAGACAGGAGATGGGAACTGGCACTGGTCGACATGAGGCACTCAGGAAAGGGTCTGCACAGGTTCTGCTATATCCCTGAGGTGGAAGAATCTGGAGATGTCATAGGGAAGCTGATGCAACAAGGAAGAAGTAATCTGAAACACAACAGGATACTGGAACTCCGAAGCTGTGATGACACACCTGTAAACCTAACACTCGGAGGTGGAGGCTGGAGGGTAAGCCGTTCAAGGCCACTCTGGGATATATACTGAGTTCAAAGCTTGCCTGGGCTTCAAGAGATGCTGTCTCAAAAGAAAAAAAAAAAAAAGCAACCTTTGTAAAAAGCACACCTTTGTAAAAAGCAACCAAACAGACAGAGCTAGGAAGGTGGCTCAGTTGATAAAGTGCCAGCCATGCAAGCTTGAGGACCCAAATTCTGGCCCCAACACTCATGCAAAAAGCCTGGTTGTGGCCGCATGTGTCTGTAACCCAGTTCCAGCTTCATTAATAGAACCTGTCTCAAAAGGTAAAAAATTAGGGCTGGAGAGATGGCTCAGAGGTTAAGAGCTCTGGCTGCTCTTCCAGAGGTCCTGAGTTCAATTTCCAGCAACCACATGATGACTCACAACCATCTGTAATGAGATCTGGTGCTCTCTTCTGGCCTGCCATACACATACAGACAGAACACTGTATCATACATAATAAATAAATCTTTTTTAAAAAGTTTTTTTTTTAAACAAAGCCACAGAGAAACCCTGTTTCGTAAAACAAAAAAAAAAGTTTTTTTTAAAAAATAGGGTGGGCAGTGATCAAAGATGCCCAATGTTGACCTTTGGCCTCTACACACACACAAACACACACAAAGGGGTACATATATCACATACATACTCAAAAACATCAGTGTACACACCACACACCCACAGAAACACATGTACATACACCAGAGAAAAAAAATGTACACATACCAATCACACACAAATAAGAACAGTGCTGACAGATCCTCACCTTTTGAATCAATCTATAAAGGTCAGAAAGGTTTATTGTAATTGTAGATGGATTAGAATTACTCCAATCTTGATAATAAAAAAAAGAATCATAAAGATAACTTAAGTGGGGAACTGGAAAGCCAAGTCAGAGACATAAGCACAGTCCTCTCCCCTCCGGGCGGTCAAGGGGTGTGCTTATGGACAGAAGCTTAAGGAATGAAATTGCAAACACTATGTTTAAGCTTGTAAAAGTAACCAATAGACTGAGAATAATAACCATGTTGAGAGGAAAATATAGGGTTTGGAGTTAGTTCCTCATGTGTCCTTGTTAGACAGCACATACTATTCCCAAGTGATGGCTGCATGGGATTCATAAACCACACAGCACGGGGATGCCCTACCTAAAAGGGTTTAAATTAGCATGCTAAGATGTATAGTCCAGGGCTCCTACGATCTTAACGCAGCTGAAAATTTCTTATCTCCTAGTGGCACTGTTGCCATTATGACCTCTTAGGGTGTCAGGGACATACCTTTCTCATGCTGATTTAAACAAGCCTAAGAATGGCGCATACACTTATACACAGTATGTCATAATCAATCATGACATATGCCCATGGTACCTACTGACTATACCTCTAACCATCATTTTAAAGTGAACTTCTACTGAGAAAAAATAGTTCACCCTAAACCAGAATACCTTACAGTTCAGAAGCCTCTGAGCGTGGGCTTGAGCATCTCTAGAGTGCATCTCTTGTGTTTGTTTTATTTCTTGTGGCCCTGGAAGCAATAGGCTGTACCCCGATGTGTATACCAGAGTCTAGTGGGTGGAAAGCTGTATGCTGTCTGATTTGGTGTAAGTATGCTCTTTGATGTTCGACACTAACAAAATCATCTAAGAAAATCAGGATTATAGTTAGTGGTGGTCAATGGGGCAGGGCATGTTGCTTTTCAATACATGCACAAGGGGCAAATGGGTTTCTATGTTTCTATTAATTAATTAATTAATGTGTTTTAAAATATTTTCTTCTGAGATACGGTCTCTCTTTGCAGTCCTGGCTATCCTAGAACTCACCCTGTAGACAAGGCTGGCCTGGAACTCACAGAGCTCCTCCTGCCTCTACTTCCCAAGTGTTGGGTTGAAAGTCATGCAATACTACGCCTGGCTAAAGAATGTTTTTTAAATATTTCTTTTTAATTGTGTGTAGATGTGTGTGTCTGTGTGGGTACTTGCACGACTGTACCAGTGTGGGTATGTACACGTGAGTATGAGTACCAGTGTGGGTGTGTACACATATAACAGTGTGGGTGTATACATGTGTGAGTTCCAGTGTGGGTGGGTGCACGTGAGTGTACCAGTGTGGGTATGTACACGTGAGTTCTAGTGTGGGTGTGTACACATAAGTGTGGGTGTGTACACGTGAGTGTACCAGTGTGGGTGGGTATGTACACAAGTGTGAGTACCGTGAAGGAAGGCCAGTAGGTGGGTCATCCCTCCTCAGTTAAACTCTTGAAATGCATAGACACTTTCAGAGATGTGTCTCCTAGGTGATTCTAAATCTAGTCAAGTTGACAGTGGAGATTAAACATCAGAGGATACTCGTTTTATTTATTTAGAGACAGGGTTTCTCTGTAGCTTTGGAGCTTGTTCTGGAGCTCATTTTGTAGACCAGGCTGGCCTCGAACTCACAGTCCGCCTGTCTCTGCCTCCTGAGTGCTGGAACTAACTGTGTGTGCCACCACCACCATGCTCAGCTTTGTTTTTAGTTTCCTGATATAGAGGTCTCACATGATATCCATGCCAGTCTGAAGTTCCTGGGATCCTCCAACCAACTGAAGTTATAGGCACATGTCACTACCCTGAGCGCCAGTCATGTTGGCTCACCATATTACTATTAGTATACTGTTACATTATCATAATTATGCTCATTAATATATCAATAAATATAATGCTGATATTCCATTAGGAATAGGGTTAACAAGATGGCTCAGCCTGACTAAATTCCTGGGACCCATGTAGAAGAATCAAGAATGCACTGATTTCCCCACAGTAAAAAGTAGTGTGTTAAGTCTAGAATTCCAGTACTTGAGGCTGTTATAGTAGACCCTGAAAAAAAAAAAGTGTTTGCTTCACAGCACATGATTGTGGAAGCTAGGAAGTTCAAAAGCCTGATGAAAGCAGAGAGCAAGCGCTTTCTAGATGGTACAGGATTATCACAAGGATAGCAAATGGGGCAGCTGCTAACTTGAGTCTCTCCCTTTTTTTTTTTTTTTTTGATTTTTCTGTGTTGCCTCGACTTCAACTGTCCTGGAACTCGATCTTCAGACCAGGCTGGCCTTGAACTCACGGACATCCACCTCTCTGCTTCCCGAGTGCTGGGATTAAAGGCATGTGCCACCATCACACAGCTATTTTTTTTTGAAATAGGGTTTCTCTGTTGGCTGTCCTGGAACTCTTCAGTAGGATTGGCTCTTCCTTCCCAAGTGACGAATCTGCTACCTCCAAACACTGATGAGGACCAGGAAGCAGTGCTGTACTTCCTCCTAGTGGTAGGAGTTGCCAGGTACAATAATTTACCTTTAATTCAGCAGGCCTCAGATGACAAGACTAGTGAACATGGATGCTCCTGACGTCTTCTCACCTGCTCAACAGCTCCAACCAAGGGACACCTTAGTGCAGCAGTGTGCTGTCTTGTAGGTGGGTCGGGTATCTTAGAGATTCATGACAGAGCAGCAGCAGCACAGCTCTGAAGACAATGAGGGGATACTGGTGCCTTCTCCCAGGGAACTCTGGGTGAGGAGTGTGGTAACTGCCCCATTCCTCACTTCAGGGACTGTCAACAGTCCACCTGCCACTGCTTCACTAGACCACTTCTGAAGCCCTAGAGCCTGCAAGCAGGCGCTCTCAGGATGGAAGGAAGGAAGCAGGGTGGGGTCAAGGAGAGGATGTAAACAGGAGCTGTGAGGGAGGAGAGCTATATTAGGGTTCTCTAGAGGAACAGAGTTTATAGAATGAGTGTGTGCATAAAGAGGATTACTTAGCTTTGAAACAGGGTTTCTTTGTGTAGCCCTGGCTTTCCTGAAACTAGTTGTGTAGACCAGCTGGCTTCAAGCTCGAGATCCACCTGCCTCTGCCTCCCAGTATTAAAGCTGTGCAACACTCCCCACCCTACTAGCTTACAGGGAATTAGAATGGTGTACAGGCTGTGGTCCAGTTAGTCCAACAATTGGTTATCTACCAATAGAAGATCCAAGAACCCAGTAGCTGTTTAGGCCACAAGACTGGGTATATCTCTTCAGTATATGCCAGAATCCTGAAGTAGGCTCTAATGTCAATGAAGTACTTGCCAGTGTGAGCAAGCTTGCTTTATATAGGCTGCCAGCAGATGTGGCCCAGATTAAAAGTAGATTTTCCCACCTCAAAAGATCCGAGTGAGAAGTGGGTCTTCCCACCACCTCAAATGATTTAATTAAGAAAAAAATACCAGGGCTGGAGAGATGGCTCAGATGTTAAGAGCACAGGTTGCTTTTCCAGAGGCCCTGAATTCAATTCTCAGTAACCACATCATGGCTCACATCTATAATGAGATCTGGTGCCCTCTGGTGTGCAGGCAGAACACTATACATAATAAATCTTTGGAAAAACAAAAAAACTGGGTGGTGGTGGTGCACACCTTTAATCCCAGCACTCGGGATGCAGAGACAGATCTCAGTGAGTTCGAGGCCAGCCTGGTCTATAGTTAGTGGCAGAACTGGCTCCAAAGCTACACAGGAAAACCCTGCCTTGAACCCCCCCCCCAAAAAAAACGAAGAAAAAATATCTCACCAGGTGGTGGTGGCACACATCTTTAATCCTAGCACTCAGGAGACAGAGGCAGGTGGATCTGTTGAGTTTCTAAGGCCAGCAGCCTGGTCTTCAGAGCGAGTTCCAAGACAGGTTCTAAAGTCACAAAGAGAAACCATCTCAAAACCAAAAATACTAAACACCTCATGTATACAACAGCTACTTGGTTTTTAGTAAAGACTGGGTGTAGTCAAGTTGACAACCAAGAATAGCCTTCACAAAGGCCAAAGTCCTAGCTTGAGGCCGAGTGGATTTATGTGCACCCCTCATGCCCGTGTTAGTGTCATAGCCACTGTTCTGCAGAGGCAATTCTCTGTAGAATGTAGCTTGAAGCTGAAGCAGTCAATGTTCACAGTAGACACATGCACCTACTCAACGTACATTAAAAAAAAAAAAATGTGAGGGGCTGGAGAGATGGCCCAGTGGTTGAGAGCATTGGCTGCTCTTCCAGAGGACCTGGGTTCAATTCCCAGCACCCATATGGCAGCTCACACCTGTAACTCCAGTTCCAGGAGATCTGATGCCAAGCACATAAAGTTAAAAAAAAAAGACAGGATCTATGCAGACCAGACTGGCCTTGAACTTCTATGAGATTCATTAGCATGTCACCATGCCTGAAATTTTTTCCTGTCTTTAAAGAATTTCACTGTGTAATAGCCCTGGCTGCCCTGTAGATCAGGTGGGCCCCAATCTCAAGAAATCTGCCTGTTTCTGCCTCCCAAGTGTTGGGACTAAAGGCATACATCATACCTGACTGAAATTTAAAAAAAAAAACAAACTTGTATTTGTGAGTGGGTTTGTGCACAGGAGTATAGTGCTCATGGAGGCCAGAGGGTATCAAATCCCCTGGACTAGAGTTACAAGTGATTCAGGTCCTGGGAACCGAATTTTCATTTCTGAGAACTCTAACCTTGGCTGTCCTGGAATGCAGCATCTCTATCAGACTGCTCTCAAACTCAAAGATGTCTGCCCCTGCCACCACAGCTGGCCATGGGTTTACTTTTAATTTTAGGCATATGGGTGTTTTACCTACATTTATGTATGCACACCACACCACTCCAGCTGAGCTTCAAGGGCTGTACATAGGTTGTGCATCAGATAGAGAAAACTGGCCCTGTTGTGGGTTAGCCTTAAGATTCTTTGGGGTAAGGGGGAAATCACAAGACACCAACCGGCATTGGACAAGCCCAGGCCCTACTACATCCAGCCACAATGCACAGAAAAATAGGCTCTTACAAGAACTATTCTTGCTTGGGTCAAGAATAAAGTCTAAATCACTACCACGGGTGGGCATTAGCTCCAATTTTAAGACTTCAAAGCAGATTCTGATGCCAAAGGGGTAATGAGAACTCTGACTAATCATTTACCTATGCTATTCCATCTCAGTGGAATTGTTACTAATATGGCAATCTGATGAGGTAGCTGAGTGCAGAGTCTGAGGGTGGGCATGGTAACACACGTGCCTGTCTTAATCTTAACATTTGGGAGGTGAAAGCAAGAGATCAAGGTCAGTTTCAGTAGCCACACCATAGGCCTTAGTGAGTAAAATGTACAAGGAACCAAGGGGGAAGATAGTTTGAGGACAATCTAGAATTAATGGAGTCTGAATTCCCTAGTAAACATTGTATTAAAGATTTTTATAAAATGATCAACCTGTTTTCAGGGCTGACATACTCTCCACAGAATACAAGATTCAAATCCAAAGCATGCACTATAATACTGGATCGCTTTCAGTGCTTTTTAAATCATCATAAAATGAAAACATGGATTAACTTTTTAGTATTAAAGCAGAGACAAAATTTAATTTTAACATTGTTTTAATCAAATAATGTAGCTGTTTGAAATAGGAAACTTTTTAAGACACCTCAATAGAGCAATGAACCCAGATTGTGTGAATTTGAATCCCACTGGTTTGGCACCTGACAGAACAGTGGCTGAAGCCCAAGATCCTTCCAAGTATTAAAAGAGCTGACTGTAACAGCCTGAGGCTGAATGTGCTGATCTACTTGACAGTCTCAGAAAATAACAAATGGATGGGAGGCCATGCAACAAAGAATCTGAAACCTAGGAGGAGTTTGCAAATGCTTCTTCTTTGGTGTGACACTGCACATTCCTTTGTTAGTATTCATTCCAGGTATATGGCTCCCATTCCATGCTCAGCAGACTTAGGTTTTAATTTTACCAAATTATTTGTATCATTTCAATGCAAAAATTTCACATACATTTATTAAAGTTTTATGATATGTGAGATGGATGACAAGGTAAAATCTAAACAATTTTATAAGCTAGTATGCCACACAAATTAACCACATGGGTTAGCTCCCAGAATGCACTTGTGGAAGTATATGCTAGTTTTTAATGCTGAAGATGAGTATGAAAACATAATCAGGAACCCAAATGGAATTTACACCAGATAGTGGGTAAGGAATTCACTTGTGTGTCTGTAGTTCAAGGCTCTGAATGGGATGGTCAGGCCCTAAGCTAGCAACTGTACCCACTCTCAGGTGCCCAGCTATATTAACGTGAAATAAAAAATATCCAAGTCTTACTCCAAATACAGGCTCTGACTCAGAAGTATGATTTTAACTTTCTATCTTTAAATAAGACAATTGGGGGGAGGGGGATCAAGCCTGAAACACAATAACACTTATTTTGGCAAGACAGCAACCAAAACCTAAAGTACAAGCTATTATATCCAAATTAAAAGGCATTGAGGAATAAGCCATAATATTGGGGGCAAGGGGAGAACACATCAAACACAAGATACAGTATGTCTAAACATCTTGAAATTATAATTTAAGGGTAAAAGCTGAAAAGTTATGCTGTTTTAGCTAGAGATTAAGTGCACCTTTTTCTGTTTCTCCCAAAAAGAATCAGAGTTTACGATTTAATCACACCTCAAAGCTTTTTTCTCAGTACAAGCAACCACTAAATAACACACAAAATACTTATTTGTTAATTATTTCCCTGGCTCATCCAACGTGCAATGCACATGACTCCAAAGATTACAATTTGGGGCGAGTGTACACAAACTGAAAAACCACAACTCCAAATTTCAAAACTTGCTCTTAAAACCATAGGACACCTCATGAAGATGTCATACTGTCATTTATTCATCAGCCTCCCTTAGGATGACGAAAATTTGTCAGTTGCCAATCTGAACAGATGGGGACTGGAGATACAACTTTTAAAACACACCATTTCTTAACAGCTGAGTAAGATCATTACAATTGTTTACAGTCTGCAAGTTTCAGCACCTACAATCTACCAGGCTCAAGGACCTTAAGTTAAAGGGTGTAACATCCTAAAAGTAGCCAATCCCTTCAGTATAAGCCATTCAGAGCCCAAAGTCTGAAGAATGACCAAAATCAAATCTTTATTTTTTATAACTGTATAAATGTGATCCAAATGTGTCCACCACTAGTTTTTCCAAAAGAAACATGCTATAAATAAGCAAACTACAACTGTTCACTGTTATGTATGGACTCCCTAGATGTCTCATTGGGCTTAATTATAGACCACTCACAGTAATAGCTTTTTAGTATCAAGTGTAGCATGATGTTAAGCCATTTTAGCTTTTGCACATACATGTTGCACTTCTGGCTGATAATGGAGAAAAATTTGCAGCATTACACTGTTAAGCTAAGTTGTATCCATCCTTTTAAATGGCATCGATATCAATGTCATCATCCTTGTTGTCAGACTTCACAGTTTCAACTTTTGGTACACTGGCAGTCTTCGAATATACCACCTGATAAGATAAATCATTTCATCAATTAAACATAGGCATAGAGTAACCACCCCTAGTTTTATCATTGGTTTTTAATTTTTTGAGGTTATGACAATATTTTCCCTTTCCTTACTTTCCTCAAAGCTTTCCCAAGAACCCCCTTCAGATTCATGGCATTTATTTCCATTTTGGAGTTTTGAGACAGGGTTTCTTAGCATGGCCTCTAGCTGTCTTGGAACTCAGGAGATCCTCTGCCTTCTGAGCGCTAGGATTAAAGGTATGTGCCCATGTCTTTCTGCATTTATCTTAATAGATTATAGCTGATTAGACTTTAGCTTTAATCTGAAATTTGGAACTACACTTGGATCAGTTTGAGGCTAATCAGGGGAAAAAAAAACCCACCGGGTGGTGGTGGCGCACGCCTTTAATCCCAGCACTCGGGAGGCAGAGGCAGGCAGATCTCTGTGAATTCGAGCCCAGCCTGGTCTACAAAAGCTAGTTCCAGGACAGGCTCCAAAGCCACAGAGAAACCCTGTCTCGAAAAACCAAAAAAACCACCACCTCCAACATTCACTGCCAACCAAGTACATGTTCCCTAGCTTTTACCTCAATATTTTCATCTTCATCTTCTTCCTCACCACCAGAAGATTCTTCCTCTGCTTCCTTCAACCATTTAATAAATGGTTCTGCTTTGACACGAATCTCTTTGGCAAGTTCTTTTGAGACATATTTCTTAGAGGCCTAAAAAAGTTCAAAATTTTCCTCAGTGAAGACTTGAAAATATACTTTTTATTATTTGTACAGTAAGCTATTTAAAGGGACTGGGTCATACCCTAATCTTCAATAGTTTATACATACTAAACAATTCCTGCTGCCTTTAACTATAAAAGAACTCAAAAATACAAGATTAACATAGGACTTCAACAATGTAGACAAGAGACTAAAGATTACTTCTCCCCACCTTTTCCGACCAGCTGATGATAACCTCTTCTTCTAAAAGGTCTGCATCATACATCTCCTTCAAGATATGTGGAATCTTGGAGATCAGCTGAGCTTGATGCATTGCTACCACACATTCCAAACCATGAAGAAGGTACCGCTGAGCCTTTTTGTTGTTATGACAAAACTGCAAGTAGACAGCATCAACAATCATCCCTGTTCTAAGATAATTCAGTAATTAAACATTCATTTTCTTAATGCATTGCACATGTAACAGTGGCTTAGAAAAGATCATGCAGATACTCTAACATCTGCAGGTGCTCCCACACCTGGTAATAAAGTGGACCAATTAACCTACTTTCAGGATGACCATATAGTGGGCTGAAGCGATCTAAAGTCACAGTCTAAGGTCACAATCTTTACTTAAAACCCCCCAAAAGGTCTCTTACTCTTAAGAAATGGCGCCTATATTTCTTGATCTGCTCTCTTATCTTCTCATTAAAGAGAACTTCAGTCAAAACGAGAGGACCCATGGCTTTTACATCCAGTCTTTCTGCCTCAGCAACAATTTCTTTATCAGATGAATCAATAATGCCCTCTTCTTTCTTTTTCTGGAAATAAAAAAGCAATTCAATTAATTATAGGCATTTTTTTGCTATACTAGAGAGAACAATCTTCCTCCTCCAGGATTTCTACCCAATTTATGAACGTATACTCACTATACTTCCTTTAGTATGTTTCTTAAATAGGCAAAGAAGAAAAGCAATACAAGCCACAGGGGGTGGTGTGGGGGGAATGATGGCTCAGTGATTAAGAGTACTGGCTGCTCTTGAGGACGGTGGGTTCAATTTCAAGCACCCACATGGTGGCTCAGAACTATCTGTTACTCCAGTTCCAGGGGCTCCAACACCCTCATACTGAGTGTATATATAGACAAAACACCAGTATATATTAAATGAAAAAAAATCATTAAAAAAAAACACACACACACACACACACAAAAGGGCCGACTGGTAGTGGCACATGCCTTTAATCCCAGCACTTGGGAGGCAAAGGCAGGTGAATCTGGGTTCGAGGCCAGCCTGGTCTACAGAGCATAATTCAGGAGAGACAATGCTACACACAGAGAAACCATATATGGGGGAGGTGGGTACGACCAAACCACCGCACATAAAAAAAAAAAAGCACACACACACACACAAAAAAAAAATTAAAAAAAAATAGCCCACAACCAAAACAACAACAACAAAAAGGAAAGGTGTGGTAACACATTTAATCCCAGCAGAGATTAGAAGATCTGTGAGCTCCAAATTAGCCTGGTTTCCACAAATTCCAGGGCAGTTAGGGCTAAAAAGAATCAGTCTTCAATACAAAACAAAAGCCGGGAGGCGGTGGTGCATTCCTTTAATCCCAGCACTTGGGAGGCGGAGGCAGAGGCAGGAGACCTCTGAGTTGGAGGCCAACCTGGTTCACAAAGAAGTAGTTCCAGGACAGGCTCCAAAGCTATAGAGAAACCCTGTCTCAAAAACCCAATCAAACACACACACACAATAAATCAAAATTCAAAGATATCAGAGAAAAAGTTAACCAATTATAAACACAACAAACATTTGAAAGGCCAAAGGCTGTGATGTGTATATTTGTAGATCAAGCAAATTTACCTTAACAAAATCAAACAGGATGTTAACACGCTCTTCTACAGTTCTTTCCAAATCGTCACTGAGTGTCAGAACTTTTGCATGATCACTGATTTCATCCATTCTGCGCCTCTGAGCCTCCTCAGTTGTATCCTCCCCCCAATCATCATCCTCCTCCTCTTCCTGGTTAAACAAAAACAAAGACCTTTAAATAGTGGTATTAGTCACATTGACAGGATCAAGCACCTTTGCCCACAGACCATGTTTTATCAGCCCAGAGCCTCTATCTTTCAAATAGAAATGTTTTTTTTTGTAAACAACAAAAAAGTGCTAAGCAGGGAAAAACCAGGCTCAAAATATATTCAGTTTAGCTCAAGTACCAATATTACAGTTTTAATAGTGCACTACATTAGTAAATTCAAACTTTTTGGTTATTTCAACCAAACAGCAGGCTTTTAACACAATTTTAGTGCCCTACACTCACCACGGCATGTGGAGGAGGACTAATTTCATTTGGTGGTGGAGGTGGTGGTGTCTCACTGCTGGATACGGAGCCATTTTCCTTGTCCTTGCCCTTTCTATTTTTCTTTTCCTTTTCTTTCTTTCCTGTACCACTGTCACTATTCTCTACAGGGAAACAAAAGTCAACTTAGTTTATGCATCACTGGCTACCAGAGTTAAATCCTACCTTTTCTCAGTAAAATCAACACAACAAAACAGAACTTAGAAATCTGAAGGGAGGGCTGGAGAGATGGCACAGTGGTGCAGAGAACTTGTTGGAGACTTAAGTTCGATTCCCAGCACCCATATGGTGTTTCACAACCACCCAAAACTCCAGTTCCAGGGGATCCAATGCCTTCTGGCGTCTAGGGCACTGTACTCATGTGGTACAGTCATACATGCACACAAAATACCAACACAAATAACCTGACCATCCAACAATTTAAAAGTTTGTTTGAGTCTATATAACGGCTTGTCTCATGGTGAAGAGAACACCGGAATAGGTTAGACTATTTTGCTATAGCAAGCTCAAATTGTGTCAGATAGTTGTGTTCATCTGCCACAGAGTGTTGCTTGCAATGCTCTAAGCCACTGTAGCTTAATAAGACAAGCCTTGTTTCCAGAACAGTAGATCTTTTGATGGGTTTCCATTATAATCTATTTTATAAATCTACAAGATGGTACAGTTTGGCAGCCTCCTTTGCACCTGTACTGTTACATAAAACACATTTTTCAATAATATCTTATTGACAGTTAAAATCTCAAAGTCCTGAGCCAGATGCAGGCAGATCTTTGAGTTTGAGGCCTGTCTGATTTACAAAGTGGGTTAGAGGACAGCAAGAGACATATAAAGAAACCCTGTCTCAAAATACAAACAAAACAAAAAAGTCAAAGTCCAAAGACTAAAGTTCCTATACTATATATACTTATACTGTAATAAAAACCTTCCACCTTATATTCCAATTGTCAACTTGCTAAAAAGACTTACCAGGTGGGTTTTTGAGAATGAATGTACAGAGTTTATGATGTGTGTCAAGCATGCCTCGGTACCCACAGGCTTTACAAGAATTACCTATTGTTTGCTTCTTTGGATTGACATGCTGCCAGGAAAAGTAAAAACAAGTGTCATGCATAGTGAAAGATGCAAACTGTACGTGAGTTTATGTAACATTATAAAACATCTAAAACTCTAGTTTAACACAAATTTTCATGGTAGCCTAATTTTAACAAAATGTTATTTTCTAACAATTCTGGTAATCACATAGCACTAGAAGAGTACATACATAACTAACAAAGGCCTTAAAGGCACTCACCAAATCTGTTTCAGGATTCTCACACTCAGGACAAAGAACAAATTTTTTAATGAATCCATCCAACATGTCTTGCAGCTTATTCGCCTCATGAGATCCATTGACAATGTAGCGGTCATTCTTAACATCAAACTGGGTCTGTGCTCCCAGCTCACAACCAAAATATTTGGTGGGATCTATAGGAAGACAAGACGTTTCATTATAGTTACCTAAAGCACTGGCCTCACACAAAAATCTACACAGAACTCACAGTTCCTAAAAACTACAGGGCCACTGACATAGAGCCAGGGTGGTTTAATGACACCCAATCAAGTAGGTGCAAAGTTCCACGTTTGCTAACACATGACCGAGAAAAATGCATACAGCTCAAACACTGTCAAGACTATATCCATAATATACCTTTTCAGGCTTCTCCAAGCTTTACTTACACGTTGGAGGCCGATTAAGCGCCTTTGCAACGTCAACCATGTTGACTATAACTGTCTTGATTCCATTTCCTTTGCCCTCAACCTAAAGGAAATAAGAATTTCAATTTTGCACTGTCTTCCCTGTAACAAGCAATCTTTTAAATCCTATGAAGAACGAACGTATGGACCAACTTCCTAATAAAATGAAGATCAGTATACCTTGGCAATCAGACGGGGCATCTTGTAGCGATAGAACTGGTCTGACACGCTGCGGTTGACGTTGACAGACATTTTGGCTTATTAGTGACTTTATCAATAAGATGAACAGATCTTTGATTGCAACTTTTTGGTATCTTCTGTCTGGAGAAGAAGGGATGACATAAACGACTGCAAGAGTTCTCGGTCTCTGACATGAAAAAATTTTCGCCACTGAGGCTGTAAGCTTCTTGCTTGTATGCTATGTTTCCCCAATACAGGTACCAATGGCTGCGCAACAGCTCTGGAAGAGAAAAGCAGAGAACACACAAACATCCCCACAGGTTCAGTACCACTGCCGGCCGGGGGAACTTCTCATCCTAGAGCACTCCGCCCAGTTAGCACCGCGGGCCTGCAGAGCGAGTCCCCGCGGGATAAGAGCTGACCCCCTCGTCCAACCGAGCTCCACTCGAGGAACCCTGGAGGCCCCCATCTTGACAAGAGCTGGGACTGGGGCAGGGAAATGCCCGAAGGAAGGAAACAGCACAAACACAAACCCTCTTGCTCGGCTGCAGGGAGTTTGTCACCAGAGACCATCGGCGAGCGACCGTGCTGTAACTGTCGAAAAGGGGGCCCGGGCCCTCTCCTCCCCCAGCTGCCATCGCTGGAAAACGGGAACCGTCGCGCCGGCCCTGCCAACCGCTAAGGGGCGGCTGCGGCGACTCCGGCCGACCTCAGGGCGGCACGGCCAGGCGCCATTGGCTCCGTCGGAGCACGCGGACCGCTGCCGCGCCCTTCGCTCGCTCCCTCGGCGCACGGCCGACCTTCGCCCTCGTCCCCATGGCTACGCGACAGCGAGCGCTGAGCGCCCGGCCTCCGTCTTCCGGCGGGGCGGAGGCGCGGCCTCCTGAGTCACAAACGCGCCCCGGCCCTGACTCAGCCCGGCGCCGGCACGCGCGCGAGCGCGCGCTCCCGCACACACCGGCCCCCCCCCAAACTGCGCCACACGCGCGGCGGGTCACGCGGCCGCGCCGCCATCTTGCCGCCGCCATGGCCCGCCGCCCGCGACTCACCGTTTTCGTCAAATAAAGACATAAACCCAACGCGGCTCGCCCGGGACTGGGAGGAAGAGGCGCTGGAAACCGGTCCGGAGTGGCGGGGCGAGCGGCGAGCGGAGGGGCGGCTGGGCAGGTGCCGCCGCCGAGCAGCGGGAGGGGCTGTCCCAGCGACGTCCGCGTCCACACCAGCAGCGCCGAGCCTGGCGACCTGGCGGGGACACGGCTGTGAGCCGCAGGCGGCCTGCCCCCGCCGGCGGCCCGGGGGTGGAGGGGCGGGAGCGCTGGGCAGGGGCACGGGCCACCGCCCCCCGCGGACTCACCTCTGGAATGTTCTCGCTCTGACTGAACAACGCCGCCGCCGCGCTCAAGCTACCTTCGGCCCCGGGTCCCACCCCCTGCAGCGGGCCGCAACTGTTCATTGGCCGCAGGCCCACCCGAGTTCGTTTGCCATTGGCTTGCAGGCGCGTCAATCGCACCTTTCCCCGCCCTCCACTTCCTGGGGCTTCACTCGTGGGCTCGGCCCGCCTCCCGCTTACCCCTGTTTCCTTTCCCTCCCTTCCCCCTCCTCTGTCCTTCCCAGAGGCCTTCACGGTCTCGCGAGAGCTCTGCTTCGCTGTGAGTTTGGGCGCACAGGCAATATGGCGGTTGCCTAGTCCGCCCGCGGGGCGGGACCGAGCTGTGCCGCGGCGGTGCTTGGCTTCGGGCCACGCGGGACCTTAATGCTCTTCCTGACCGCGCCGAGTGCCCCACAGAATCCCGCTCCGGCTGTCTCCTCCCACTACCTGGCCCGGGTCTGTCATCCCGTTTGGTGCCTCCGAGCTCCGGAAGCAAGGCCGTTTGACTGGCGGACCCTCCGCGTTCGTGGCTCTGGGCTTTCCCACGATGGAAACGCTACCTTTTGTGTGTAACTTGGGCCCCCGAAAGTGCGTCGTGTTGTGGTCTCGACACCAGGAAGGTCTGGCTGTGCCTCGGAGTTTGACCATCCCTTCCCCGGTGCTCAGCTGCCACGTAGGGCCACTCTGTCCAGCCCAACCCAGCTTGGAAAGTCGATTCCTGGCTGGGGAGCCGTGGCCCCGGGCAGGTGTACCTGATAAGGCCACAGGCTGTACTTAGAATTTCTGTTCAGGAGGGAAAAATGCCCCGACTTTTTTTGTTCTGTAGAAACTACCCCAGTGTTTACACACTTCGGTTTTTGGTAAAAGTTTCTATTGAGACTTAAAATCATACCAGAGTCTTAATTAAAACCATATAGAAATACCTGAGATTGACCAGAGTTTGAACTTCTTGAAGCTTCTGAGAGTAGCAGCCTGGCTTAGCAGCTGCGTGGTTTCCTGAATGGGGAGAAACAGTAGTGTTACAGAAGAGGGGGCTGTCTTTTGTTCTAAGCCTAACGAATTGTAGGGTTAAAATTGAAAGATCTATTTTGTTTTCCCCAAAACCAAGGTTATTTTCCTATGACTTATAGGGCCTATAAAGCCCTTTAGAAATTGACATTGTCATTGGGGCAGAATAAAGACACAATTCAGAAATGAAAGATTTGTGCCATTTTCTGTAGGAGGTTTTATTTCACAGTACATGGCTGTACAGTTTTTAAGCCGAATACATACTGCTTCGTACTTACCTGGGTTCCCCCTCGTTAAAGTAGAAAGATAGATCCCAGACAGTGCTTTATGGATCATGACTTAGCAGTATTGAAACAGATTGAGTTTGTGCTTGGCTGCACCCAAATAGCATTATTTTAGAAACTCTCGGAAAATAAGGATGTGAAACTAATCTGAGGTAAGAGGCTTGCCTCAGAAAAGTATTTTTGATAACGCTATACAAAGTAGTCTTTTTCCGTATGTTTGATGGCCTGATCTGTAATTTTTTAAAAGAAAACTTTTATTGGCCTGACATGCTGACGCCTTTAATCCTAGCACTCTTGAAGCAGAAGTAGATAGATCTCTTTTAGAGGCTAGTCTAGTCTACATTATGAGTTCTAGGACAGCCATATAAACAAGTAAATAAATAAATAAAAATAAAAAAGTTTGTACTACTGGGAAGTCGTGACACATGCCTTTAAATCCAGCCTTGGGAAGACAGAGGCAAAAGGAGTTCTGAGTTGGAGGCTAGCCTGGTCTATAGAGCGAGTTCTAGGACAGCCTAGGCTACACAGAGAAACCCTGTCTCAAAAAACAAAAAGCTTGCACTAGTTTTAACTTTAGTTTTTAGTATCTACTCCACTGCTGTGTTATTATGGACAACTCTTAAATTTTATGCCCTCACAAAACTCAAGTCCAAATGGATCAAAGACCTCAACATAAAGCCAGCCACACTGAACCTTATAGAAGAGAAAGTGGGAAGTACACTTGAACGCATTGGCACAGGGAACCACTTCCTAAATAGAACCTCAACAGCACAGACACTGAGAGAAACAATTAATAAATGGGACCTCCTGAAACTGAAAAGCTTCTGTAAAGCAAAGGACACGGTCAACAAGACAAAATGACAGCCTACACAATGGGAAAAGATCTTCACTAACCCCACATCAGACAGAGGTCTGATCTCCAAAATATACAAAGAACTCAAGAAATTGGACACCAAAAGATCACATAATCCAATAAAAAAAAAAACATGGAGTACAGACCTAAACAGAGACCTCTCAACAGAGGAATCTAAAGTGGCTGAAAGACACTTAAGGAAATGTTCAACATCCTTAGTCATCAGAGAAATGCAAATCAAAACAACTCTGAGATTTCATCTAACATCTGAAAGAATGGCTAAGATCAAAAACACTGATGACAACTTATGCTGGAGAGGTTGAGGGGAAAAGGGAACACTTCTGCATTGCTGGTGGGAATGCAAGCTGGTACAATCCCTTTGGATGTCAGTGTGGCGATTTCTCAGAAAATTAGGAAACAACCTACGTCAAGACCCAGCAATACCACTTTTAGGTATATATCCAAAGGATACTCAATCGTGACATAAGGACATGTGCTCAACTATGTTCATAGCAGCTTTGTTTGTCATAACCAGAACCTGGAAACAACCTAAATGCCCCTCGATCAAAGAATGGATAAGAAAAATGTGGTACATTTACACAATGGAGTACTACACAGCAGAAAAAAATGACAGCTTGAATTTTGCAGGAAAATGGATGGAGCTAGAAAACATTATTTTGAGTGAAGTAACTCAGACACAGAAAGACAATTATCACATGTACTCACTCGTAGGTGGTTTTTAAACATAAAGCAAAGAAAACCAGCCTACAAACCACAATCCCAGAGAACTTAGACAACAATGCCGACACTAAGAGAGACTTACATAGATATAATCTACATGGGAAGTAGAAAGTATAAAAAGACAAGATCTCCTGAGTAAATTGGGAGCATGGGGACCTTGGGGGAGGATTGAAGGGGGGATGGGAGAGGCAGGGAGGGGAGCAGAGAAAAATGTAGAGCTCAGTAAATATGGGAAAAACATTATGGCCTTTCACCATATAACCCAGTGACCCTAGACTCACTGCCTCAACTTTCCTGATAGGGGAATTACAGATAGGTAATTAGCTATCTATTACTAAAAAGTACTCTTGACACCATTTATCAAATGTTTATCATGTCCTATAACTTTGATTAGACTTTGAATACATTGAAAACTTTTTATTACCATTTTACAAATGAGAAAATTGGAGTGTGTGTGTTGGAGGAGGGGAGTGAAGCTGCTTTTCCAAGACTGTATTTCTAGTAGTTTGCAGAACTAGCTTTTTACTAGTTCTGTAGGATCCCAGAGCCTCCCTAGGTCAGCATATGGCATACCCCTCACAATTAAATACAAAGATATAACTAGGTAGTCTATATGTAACTCCACTTAATCGACTAATGATCTGGTAAGGAGGTGTTGTTATACACATACTTTATAAGCGATGACAGCTCTTTAATACATGGTGGACAGCTTTTGAACTCCAGTTTGTTTGACGCCAAGCTTATTGCATAATTTCCCCTGCCATTTCCGTCCCCACCTCATTTGGCTGTTATTTCCTAAGTCAGGTACTCACAGTTTGTTAAATAATGTAGACTTGGTGCTTATGAAATCCTTGTCCATGGGCTGTGCATTTTGGCACCAGGCAGCTGACATGAATAGTTGCCGCAGAAGTAAATGAAGCAAACTGACTGGCTGATTGTTTAGACATTGGTGTCTCTGCGTCTGGTCAGTCAGAATTAGTTTCCTGAGCTACAATCAATTCTTCGTGGACTAGAACTTTGTGTTTCTGAGTAGTAAGCCATTGAGGGGACTAAGGTAGAGCCAGCTTTGAGGGGCCATCTGGTTGGTGAGCTGCTCCACCCCCTTTATGACATCTGTCTCTCAGCTTTTAAGCAACTTCAGTTGCTGTCTCTTGCTTGAGGAGGAGCTCGAGGGCACAAGCATCATTTTCCTTTTGGCACACTAGCCTGTCACCCCAGTGTGCACAGAGAAGAACAGGCCAGAGATGCCAGAAGGGAGTGAGTAGTATTTGGTATGTACAGAAGCCTTGATTGCCTTAAGGGCCGGTTTCCTAAACCACAGCTTTTTAAGCCCCCATGTTATGTCGAGCATAACAGTGTGGAGAGCATGAAAAGTTTGACAACAATAAAAGGCATTGATCGCTAAATGACCAAAAATGAATTCAAAATCCAATGTGTAGTGACTTGGAAGTGTTTCTACAGCACTTGCCCTCTGCGCAGTGCACATCTTCATTGCAGCCTTGGTTCCGACCTTGACATATGCACATTCTGTGACATTGCTGTCACATCATGCAATGCCAACAAAAACTTCCTGAGTCACCTCTGCCCAGATTTAAAAGCATCGTGAGTTATGAGAGGCAGTATTTTTACTGTAAATACAAACTTACTGCTCTTATAGAAACAATGGTTTGATTCTGGCAAAGGCTTTTAGTATTTTCCTACTGTCATTCATCATGTGACAAGTTAGTATATATGTGTTGAATGTTTTATTTCTTACTTATTTTGAGACAGCATCTCACTATGAAGCCCTGCTCAGTCTGGAACTCATAGAGATCCACCTGCCTCTTTGATTTATGAGTGCTGGGATTGAATGTGTATACAACCACACCTGTCTAGAATGTTTTATTTATTTTTTAATGATATTTGGGGCTAGTTAGATGGCTCAGTAGGTAAAGGTACTTCCTGCAAAGATGGATGGCGAGAGTTTGATCCCCAGCCTCAACGGTAGAGGGAGATAACTGAGTTCCATATGAAAATGTGCACTGTAGCACATGCAGGCCCCCAGGAAAGTAAATAAATGTAATTTTAAAAATTAAAAACTGCTGTTTGACTACAAGGGAATCTGTCTTTAAAAAAAAAAGAGGCTGAGTGTGGTAATCTTAGCACTGGGTGTGTGTGGAGGCAGATCTCTGTGAGTTCAAGAACAGCCTGGTCCATGTAGTTCCCAGGCACCCTGGGCTACACAAAGAAACCTTATCTAAAATAATAATAATAATAATAATGATATAATTGGGTTTCTTATTTCCTAAAGAACTTCGTAGTGAATTTTGGCTTGGGAATAGGACAGAATTTCCAACAATTTTTGAATTGCCCTAAACATATTTATGCTATTTTAATTTATGTAAAGTAGCATTCTTATCCAGGTGTTGGTGGCACACGCCTTTAATCCCAGCACCTGGGAGGCAGAGGCAGCCAGATCTCTGTGAGTTTGAGGCCAGCCTGGTCTACAAGAGCTAGTTCCAGGATAGGTTCCAAAGCTACAGAGAAACCCTGTTTCGAAAAACAAAAACAAACAGACAAAAAATAGCATTCTTAGGTATCAAGTCAAAATTTCAATCATGATGTCAATGATACTCTGTCTCATGACGTCAAGTATTTGGCTAAGATTTAGTTCTTTATGTAAAAATAAACGAGCACATCCACTTCATTGGCACACAAATTTGCTTTTTTCTTTACCTTTTATGTATTTGATGTGTGTGTGTGTGTGTGCTTAGTGAACATCCCACTGATGCTTTTCCCTTTCAAGCCTCTGATCCTCTCGACCTTCCTAATGCTGAGACCCCTTAATACCGTTCTTCATGTTGTGGTGACCCCCCCAACCATAATATTATTTCATTGCTACTTCATAACTGTAATTTTGCCATTGTTATGAATTATGTTTGGTACGTAGGGTATCTGATAAGCTTCCCCCAAGGGGTAGAGACCTACAGGTTGAGAACTGCTGCCCTAGCAGGATGCCTCCTGCTTTTATGACATGCCTGTTCAACCCTCCCCATTCCACAACTGCTGGAAGTACATCGCTTCATTAGGGTTTTCCATGCCCCTGCTAATTATTAGTCCTAGCAGTCTGAGGTCAGGGACCTTGTTTTTGTTTTCTTCAAGACAGGATTACTTCATGTAACAACTCTGGCTGTCCTGGAACTCGCTCTGTAGACCAGGCTGGCCTCAAACTCACAGAGATCCAACCAGTTGCCTCTGTGTCCTGAGTGCTGATTAAAGGCGTGCACTACCACTGCCTGGTCAAGGGACCTTGTTTTTGAGAACAAAATAGTCTGGTTTGGTGGAGTCCTAGGCCGGGCAAGAAGTCTGGGGAAAGAGGAGCATGCAGGTGATGTGGTACCCACCTCCTGCAAAGCAGTGTTCTGACTGAAGTCTGTCTGCCATTCCTGGAAAGAGGAAGAAGTGGAGAATGGTGTGAGTCAGCCTCAGCTTCTCTCCCACACGGATGCTGGGGCTTCAGGAGTGAGAATGTTGCATTGTTGTCTCAGGAACAGGCGAGGTTCCTGGCATGATAGCTGCCGCACGCTGGGCCTGGTCCAACCTCAGGTACATGGTTCCTGGACTGAATCCCTACCCCCACATCCTGTGTGGCCACAGGATGCTCAAATGTAAGCACTGCAAGTGCTTGTGGAGGTGCTGCACAAGGCTGTTCTCCTGCCTGAGACCCTGGGATTGCTGTTTTCTTCTGGGCTGGCAGTCATCCGCAAACCTCTGTGAGGGAGTGCCACCACTGTCCACCCTCCCCCTTTCTTCCTCATTTCTAGTCAGTTGTGAATGTGGTGATTTGCCCACCCAGATGAAGGCATCACTGTCTTGTGGGGGAACCCTGGTCCCCAATGATCTGTGGGCAGTGGAGTACCAGGGCACACCCCTAGGAGTATGTTTCATTAGATCCTTTGTGCTGAGTTAGGGCTACCTGGGGTTTAAGAGTCATCTGTATGGATACTAAGTACCAATATGTGTGGCTAGGATTTGTGTGTGTGTGTTCTGTTTGCATGTGAATGTGCAGATACATGGGGAGGCCAGAAGTAGATGGGTGACTTCATTACTTGAATTGAGAGGAAGTCAGTCTCTCTCTCTTTCTCTCTCTCTCTCTTGAATTATTTATTTAGTATACAGAAGGGTTTTGGCTGTATATATGTCTGTTGAAGGTCAGTTATGAGCTGCCATGTGGGTGCTGGGAATTGAACCTGGGTCCTTTGGAAGAGCAGTCACTGCTCTTAACCACTGAGCCATCTCTCCAGCCCTGAGAGGGAGTCTCTTATTGAACTGGAATCTTACTGTTTCTGCTACTGACCAGTCACCAGCTCTCAGTATCTGCCTCTCTCTGCCTTCTAACACTGGGGTTACAGGCACATCCAACCTGAGATCACGCTCCAGTACTGATGGTTGCATAGCAAACACCCACTTAACCACTGAGCCTCTCCTGCCTCTAGAATTCATTCATTTCTTGAAATAAAGCTCTCCTGTTTATTTTTGTGGGTCCTGGGTTTTTTGGGGGCAAAAGCTTATTAAAACACAGGTTGGGGGCTAGCGAGACAGCTCAGTGGCAAAAGCATCTTAGGCTTGCTGCAACTGAGTTCAGTTCTAGTGCCTGCATATTTGAAGCAGGAAGCAGAATCTCTCAAGTTGTCCCCTGACCTTCACAGGCACATTGTAGTATGCACATGCTCATACATACTACTAGACAAATGTAATTTAGAAAGATTTTTAAGTCGGCTGGGCTGTGGTGGAGCACACCTTTAATCCCAGCACTAGAGAGGCAGACGCAGGCGGATCTTTCTGAGTTCCAGGTCAGCTTGGTCTACAGAGTGATAGAATGTGCCAGGGCTACACAGAGAAATCCTGTCTCAAAAAACTCATGTCTGTATGTGTGTGTGTGTATGTGTGCATGTGTGCGTGTTTTAAATCAGTGATTTGGGCCTTGCAGAGGAGAGGATTTTTTTCTTAGGCAGAACATGATATTTCTGGTGGTTTCCTAGAGGTCACAGGTGCCATGCATCCAAGGACTGCACTCTGCATAAAAGCTCAGTGTTCATTTACTTTGGATCTCCTCAAAACAGAGCTTTCTTTCTAGGTATTTCTGGGCAGTCAGTCTGCAAAGGAAATCAATGAAGATTTCTGTCATCAAATGAGTATGTCATGGAAACAGTCCCCAGGTCCAGCAGTACAGAGTGGGAATGGTTTATGCTGATCACACCTGTTGGTTAGAATCAGAGTGACCCGAGGTGCTCATTGGTCACCATACCCAGTGAGGGACTTGTGCACATTCTCCCTTCACCTCACAGAGACCACTGCTCATGGAGATGACTTAGCATACACTGTGTGAGACTCAGGTGTCCTGACACCCAGCTTCTGGTTCTTCCCACTGTGTAGGGACCAGTTAACCTGCTTGGTGCATCCTGTCCAGGGATACGCACTGCACACTAGAGATTCAGTAGGAGCCGTTGGGAGCCAACATTTTAGAGATTAGGAGATTGGGCTGGAGAGATGACTCAGCAGTTAAGAGTACATGTTGCTCTGGCAGAGGACCTGGATTTGGTTCCCAACATCCAGATGGTGGCTCACCACCATCCTTAACTCTATTCTAGGGAGTCTAATGCCTCTTCCAGACTCTAATAAAGGGCACTAAATGCATTTGGTGCATTACATGCTGGCAAAACACCAGAACGTATAAGATTAAAAAGTCTTAAAAATTAGGAAATTTTTACCTACATATCTAGGTTTCTAGCACTTGAAAAGCAAGAAGTCTTGGCACACTGGAATTCTCATAAGACAACTTGTGTAGAGTCTTGTCTCAGCCAGATGATCAAAGCCTAGCTTAGGGCCTGACTGCTCATGCATGAGCACCATTGTCCCCCCCATCCAGGTGAGCACGAGTTCTGACCAAGCATGTTTGTGCATTGTCCTTATTCAGATGTACATTTGTGCCACACCTGTCCCATCATTCACTTTGGCTTAGTTTACCTCTGTTCATCTTTATTCATCTCAGTCACACAGTTACATGTCCTCTATGTTCCAGCTGTAGAGAATTTGACTGTTCAGCACACTGTGTTGTCTTTGACTTATGAAATCACAGAGGCAGGCTAACCTTTTTTAGCAATCTATTTAGCTTGTAGTGTTGGAAAGTGAAAGTCCAAACTCAGGCATGCATCCCAGCATTATGGAGGCAGCGTGTAAGAGAGCACACACATGTTGCGATTGACAGATTATGTCTCTGAGCAGGAGACTAAGGGGCCTAGGTACTGTATTAGTGTCCTTTTCTAACACTGTGATAAAAAGCAACAAAAGCACCTTAAAGAATGAAGGGCTTGTTTGGGCTCACAGTTGGAGGACACAGGCTTTCCTGGTAGTGCGGGCATGACCACAGGAGCTTAGCACATTTAGTCTACAGTCTGGAAGAAGGGAGCAATGAATGCTTAGCTCAGCACACTTTCCTAGTTTTACACAGTCAAGAAGTCCAACCCAGGAAATAGTGCTACTCACAGTGGGTGGGTCTCATCCTTTTTATTGTGGTTGTGTTGTTTTTGGGGGGCAGGTTTTGAGACAGGTTTCTCTCTGTAACAGCTCTGGCTGTCCTGGAACTTGCTTTGTAGACCAGGCTGGCCTCAAACTCACAGAGATCCACCTGCCTCTGCCTTCTGAGTGCTAGGATCAAAGATGTGTACCACCACTGCCTGGTGGGTCTCATTTTATTAATCCAAGGAAGATAACTTGCCAACAAGCATGCCCAGAGGCTTGTTTCCAGGTGATTTTATATCTCATCATGTTGCAGTTAAGACTGAGCACCACAGGTAACAAAGCACCACATAGTGCTAGAATTAAGATATCAGAAATTTATTTTCTCAGGCCGGAGCGGCCATAGATCAGTGCTAAGTGCCTGCTGCTTTTTTGGGCCTTGGATCTCAAGGTCAAACTGTCTGTCCTGTTTCCAGTGTATGCTGACAGCTTTTGGTGGTGTCCCTTGCTTGTATTTGCAAAGCTCTAATCTTTATAAAACTGTGTTTTGTTTATTTGCTTATCACACACACACACACACACACACACACACGTTGTAGAATATTTTAAGGTGTGTTATTTTTTTTAATGATGTAAAGATGTGTTGCTTTTCTTTATGCTGCACTTGTTTACCTCCGTGAAGCTGTGATTCTCCGCCTGTATAAAACACCTGATGGTCTAATAAAGAGCTGAATGGCCAATAGCGAGGCAGGAGCAAGGGTAGGCTCGGCTGGCAGGCAGAGAGAATAAAGAGGAGGAGAAATGAGAAAGAGGAGGAGGAGCAACAAGAGAAGGAAAGGAGGACACTAGGGGCCACCCGGCCACCTGGTCAGCCATGGAGTAAGAGAGAAAGATATACAGAAGTAAGGGAAGGAAAAAGCCCAGAGGCAGAAGGTAGTCGGGATAAGTTAAGAAAAGCTTAGCAAGCCAAGGCCAGGCATTCATAACTAAGAATAAGCC
This sequence comes from Ondatra zibethicus, assembly GCA_004026605.1. NCBI lineage: Eukaryota > Metazoa > Chordata > Mammalia > Rodentia > Cricetidae > Ondatra > Ondatra zibethicus. The sequence goes on from PVIU01000975.1 coordinate 237,475, forward strand.
TCCATGTGTAATTTATTTGGGAACTAGTGGTGGGCCCCCCAAAAAGCCAAAAGAGTAAAACCTCTCTCTCTCTCTCTCTCTCACACACACACACACACACACACACACACACACACACACACACACACTGCTTTACGTGGAGGTTAGAGGACAATTTGAGGGTGTTATTTCTCTCCTTTCACTATGTGGGTCCTGGGATCAAACTTGGGTCATTAGGTTTGGTGGCAAGCCCCTTTATCTGATGAGCCATTGTGCTGATCTACAAAAGCTATTCTTCTTCTTCTTCTTCTTCTTCTTCTTCTTCTTCTTCTTCTTCTTCTTCTCCTTCTCCTTCTCCTTCTCCTTCTCCTTCTCCTTCTCCTTCTCCTTCTCCTCCTCCTCCTCCTTCTTCTTCTTCTTGACAGTCTCATTATGTGACCCTGGCTGGCTTGGAACTTACAGAGAGCCACCTACCTCTACCTCCCAAGTGCTAGGGTTAATGGCATGCATCAGCACACCCCAATGATGGTGTATACCTAAAATCCTAGCACAAAGCAGGAAGAGGAAGGATTGAGACTGTAAGGCCAGCCTGGTCTACAAAGCAAGACCGTTTTTTTAAAAAAAGATTTAATTATTGACAAACTATCTGCGATCTCCACTTTTGTTGCCACCGTTTGTGTGTCCTCGTGTGTGTCTTCATGTGGTATTCTCTCCAAGTGAGCCAGTCTGCACTGGTCCCTTAGAGAATGGGTTAAAGGCTCATCCCTTAAAGGATGTGCTATACTTCTTGTTTATATAAAGTTAAAAACACAATCAGCTTAAAATTTACAAGGCCTTTGTTCATCAGCCCCTGGGAAGCTATGGTGGCCAGTGCCTCAGGGGCTGCCCATTTGTCAAGCTTTCATGCCAAGTCTGGTAGGCTCAACGCTTCACATATTACCCCCCCCCCCAACAGTTCTCCTAGGCATAATTCTCTGTACCTCTGCACAGACTAGGAAACCGAAGCACAGAGATGTAATGAAGTTTGACCAGGGTCACTGGTGGAGGCAAAGTCGGTCTGAATAAAGCAGGCAGCTGAGTCTAAAGATGAAGCTTGGCAAACTGCGTTCTATTTCCCATCACACCTCCCCCTTCTGGTAATGGCAGCAGGGAGCTACCCTCTGATGTGGGGCTCAGGAGCTAGTGTCTGGATCTCATTTCCAAGTGCCCTTGTGAGGTTGAACAATCCTCTTCTAGATTCTGCAGCCTCCCAGGGTCATACTGAAGGTATGCTGCCCTGCCTGGCCAGGGCTGCTGTTTTTAAACTTCCTCTTCGAGTTGATTTCTGTGTGTCTGTGATATTCTCTAGTAGATGGAAGAACCTTTCAGAAACCATAACAACATGCTCTAAATAGCCTTTATTTTTTTGGTACAGATCTGAGTAAATATAGCAAGTACCAGATGGACTGTGGAATTCTTAAGGAAAGAGTGGATTCATTTTGAGTTTTCTTAAATTAGGTGAGCTCCCACATCCAGTTCTCCCAATGTGACATTCGGTGCTATTAAACTTGGGAAGTGGAGCCCAGCTCTTCTGAGCTTTATATGGCAGAAGCCCCTGCTCCAAGCTCCTCCTTTGGGTTAGTTCATAGGCTGCGTAGGTGTGCCACCGTGCATGTGTGGAAGCCAGAGGAGAACTTTCAAAAGTTCATTTTCCTCTTCCACCTTGTGGGACCTGGGGATGGAACTTAGGTCAGCAGACGTGGTGGCAGGTGCCTTTCCTCTCTGAGCCATCTCTCCAGCCCCCCATTATAGCAGATTTCAGCACATGCTTTTGCTGCCTTAAAATCCTAGTTGATTGTAAAGTCATGACAGGCTGCATTTCCTTAGCGGGTTATCGCCAAAGCACACTGTCATGCTAAGAAATAAGGGATTCTGGAAGGACAAGCACTGTAGGACTCGTTCAGTTGAGATCCCTAAAACAGCAAACTTGTGGAGTAGACACAGTGGTGACCAGGGCCACTGTCCTTTAATGTTTCAGAGCACTGGTTTACAAAATGAAGAGAGGTTCTGGAAATGGAGGTGGTGATTGCTGTGTAACGGTTAACAAGGCAAATGTGATGATCTGTGCAGGTGTGTGTTATGTGTTCCGCATCTCTGTATATCACAATCAAAAGCTTTACAGCAATGGCTCATGACTGCATCCACATCTGCACAAGTGATGGTAGCTACATAAAATCTCATCTTCCAGGCTGGAGAGATGGCTCAGAGGTTAAGAGCACTGACTGTTCTTCCAGAGGTCCTGAGTTCAATTCCCAGTAACTACATGGTGGCTCATGGCCATCTATAATGAGATCTGATGCCAACACTGTATACATAATAAATAAATAAGTAAATCTAAAAAAAAAGCTCATCTTCATGCAGGTCCTATGTACAGTGTAAATATTATTTGTATGAAATTTGCTTTCTGTTTTTTGTGTTTGTGTTCCTTGGCAAACAGCAGCACATTTAACTCTAAGCTCTATGATTGTGAAGATGCCATGTTAGCACTTTGAGCTATTGTCATCCAGTCCATGGGGGATGGTAATACTCTACAGTAATAAAAATTGTTTTAGCCTGGCGGTGGTGGCACACTCCTTTAATTCCATCACTTGGGAGACAGAGGCAGGCGGATCTCTGTGAGTTTGAGGCCAGCCTGGTCTACAGGGAGAGTTCCAGGACAGGCTCCAAAGCTACACAGAGGAACCCTGTCTCAAAAACCAAAACAAAAAACAAAAAAAACAAAGCAAAACAAAGCAAAAAATTGTTTTAAAGCCACAAAATTTGGTCTGAAGAGATGGCTCAGTGTTTAAAAGTATTTGTTATTCTTGTAGAAGACCAGGGATGGTTCAATTCCCAACACCCATCCTTGGTGGCTCATAACCATCTGTAACCCCAGTTCAGGAGAATCAGGCATGCATGTGGTTCACATATATACAAACAGGCAAAACATTCATACACATAAAGTAAAACTAAAATTTAAAAAATTTTCAAATTTTCTCAGCAACACATAAAATACAAGCACATTGAGATCAGCTCTAGCGGTTTAAATGAGGAATGTCTGCCATGCTTATGAACTTCAACTCTTTTTTTTTTACAATGAACTTCAACTCTTGGTGTCACCCCCACGTTGGCACTGTTGTTTGTGGAGGTTGTGGAACCTTTAGGTGGTGGAGCCTTGCTCTCTGGGGGTGGCCTTTGGTGTTTGTAGCCTGGCCCACTTCCAGTTGGAACTCTGCTTCCTGAAGTGTGATCTCTCTGCTTCTTGCTCCTACTGCCAAGCCTTCCCTGACATTATGGATGTCTGGCCTTCTGGAACTGTAAGTAAAAATAAACTCTTAATAGCCTTTGGTCATGGAAATTGATTACAGCAACGGAAGGTAGCTAGGAGCTAATACATCAGTCTTCAGCAAGGTTTACGTGAAGGTAAATGAAGCTGAACACTGAGACCATATCTTGCTGTATTCTGTGTTTACCTCACTCAAACTCACCTGCTTTTTACTACGCCAGGTGAAGCCTGTGTTCTTTTCTTAGTCTAAGTTTGGCCTTGGGTAGTGCCCCCGAGCCTGTCCATTGCATAATATTAGGAACTGCATGTGGGCAAGCTGATTCATAATGAGAACAGTCGGAAGAGATAATGGTCTTCATTATTGAGAACTGCAAAGCTGAGAAACATTTTGTGCCTTGGCAGTCAGGATCAGATGTGCATGATCGGCTACAGCCAACTGTGAGAAGGCACCCGCCACTCTGTGTCACTCATAAAACATCTCTAGGCCAACTTCTTGGCAAGATGGCTCTTCCTCCACCATTCTGAAATGGTTTCTCTGTGTAACCCTGGAACTTTCTCTAGGGCTAAAGGCCTGTGCCATCACGACCTGGCTGGCAAGATGGCTCTTTAGGGGTGAGAATCCCTGCTGTCATCATCAGCCAGTCTATTGCAAGATAGAGTTCTTTCTCCGTCAGGACCTTGCTGCTGCTAATTGGCTTCCATCACATGGTGAGCAGTCCCAGCTCCTTGGAGAGCAGGTGTCATGAGTCAAGTCCATCAAGGTCTTCACAGGAGCTCTCAGTGTGAGACAGATGGGCAGCAGGACAGGTGCCAGGGACTCTGGCAAATTGGAGGACGAACTTAAAAGCATTACACTTGGCAGGGCACCGTAGCATATTCTGGTAATCTCAGCACTTGGGAGACTGATGGAGGAGGATAGTGGGTCCACGGCTAGCTGGGCTGCACAGGAAGACTCTGTCTAAAAACATTTAACTACACAAGACATTACATTCAATTAATGAAGATAAACTCTCAGATGAAAAATGCACACAGACAAAACAAGACAAGTAGTGTCTAGCTGATGAGTACCAGTTTGCAGTTTCTGTTGTGAGATGGGAAATGAGTGTCTGGAAGGGGCACAGGGGCCTTTTAGTCCCAACTCCTACTTTTCAGAAGCAAAACATGAGTAAGAGATGGCCTGTTGAGCCAGAACTGGTGGAGAATCTCAATTTAGATAATCCAAGGACTCTGCCTCACTGCCGGCTAGAAATATTCCCTCCCTAGATAAAAAAAAAAAAATGCCTCCCAAGTTCGAATTTCAATCTTTTTAAAACATAAATTTATTTTATTTCATTGTACTGCCTATCATGAGTCTGATACATTTCTATTTTAATAACAGCTGCCACTTCTCAACTAAACTGCAAGCTTGTGTTTGGCAGAAACTTTGATACACATACTGTGTGCCTGCTAGCTCTTTAGGATTGTATTTTATTTCCATTTTCTTCCTTTCCTTTTTTTTTTCTTCTTCAAATCATGGTTTGTCTGTGTAGCCCTGGCTGTCCTTCTCTGTAGACCAGGCTGGCCTCAAACTCACAGAGACCTGCCTACCTCTGCCTCCAGATTGCTGGGATCAAAGGCATGTGCCACCACTGTCCAGCTATAATTTTTTTAAAAGAACCTGTATAGGGTCTGGAGTCTGGGTGTTGGAGGACAGCAGGGTGCTGTACTGAGGCCTGCAGTGTAAAGTTTTCTGGACTGGGTTTGGTGGTGTGGACCCAGGAAGTACTCCTCACCAAGACTAGGGCTTTAAAGAAGCTTTTGAACCCAAAGAGAGTTAGTGTGTGTGAGGCATCACTACATTTTGTCTGGATGCAAACCAAACAGGGTTCTTTAAAGTCTTCTGGCCCAGACACCTTGGTGTGGTATATGATTGCCCAGGAACTCACCTGGGCAGAGAGCAGACTCCATGGTCACTTGTAGAGGCCTGAGTGTCCTGCACTGGATGATATGAGCTAAGCTTGGGACAGCAGGCAGGTGACAAGCCTGAGAGTCAGAACTCAGAGCCAGTGGTTGTAGTACATGGGAAAGGGGGTGTGTGAGCTCACACACCTCCATCAGGTTTGAATTTATAGGCAATGGTATGCCAGCTCTTGTGTTAGGACAGGTTCACTCGATGCTGTAAATGGCATTGCCCTCCAGTGTCTCATTTTCACACCACACTCACCTTCTAATGGTTGCTCTGACCGGAAGAGGAGGAGTTGCTTGATCAGTTTACCTTGTCAGTAGTATACAGGACATCCAGCCAGATGACTCTCCATTTTGCATATGAAAAATAATTGTGACAACTACTCATTTTAATTGTGATACTTAGAGGCCAGTGAGTTTGCGTGAGCTACTTCTGGCGATGGGCTGAGCTGAGCCTTGAAAGCGCTGGTGGTTTTGTCCTGAGGCCTGAGTCTGGGCTGTGAGTTCTGTGCACCGCGAGAGAGCCTCTAGTGGGGACCACTTATCTTCTCATGACAAACACATCTGCTACTCTCACCAGCCCAGAAAACACTCATATCAAAGCCACACATGCTGGAGAAGGCATAGGCAGGAGAGGGGTGGCCTTTTGGTGCTGAGTGTGTATGAATAGACATTTTGTCCATTTGCCAGCCTGCCTGCTCCCATGCAGTCTTCTCCTAAGAATGTGGCATGTAACATGCTTGCTTCCTTGATCGCATTTCCAGTTCTGCTTAGTAGCCTGGAGCTGAGTATCTGTCCCAGATCTCAGAGGGCTCGGGTGGCTTTTCCTTGTCTAAATGTTAGCATCTTTTTCTCCCTCTGCCTCCTAGTGCAGGATTAAAGGCATGCCCCGCCACACACCATGGAGAGGCTTATAGGTTCAACCTTTATGTTGGGAATAGCTTATACAGTGGCGCGTAGTTGGGGCTCATTTTCACTGTAAGATTTGCTCTTTGAAGTATGAAATCTATTCTTTGCAACATGTTAAGGTGCAGGAAGCTTGGGGTAGAATTTTGTAAGCACCTATTTTGTGTGTTCTTTGTGGGTTATAAAACTCTGTCTGACTCAGATAAGATTTCTTGATTAAAAACATTTTGCGGAGGGGGGGGCACTGGAGAGATGGCTCAGAGGTTAAGAGCACTGTCTTCTAGCTGCTCTTCCAGAGGTCCTGAGTTCAATTCCCAGCAACCACAGGGTGACTCACAACCATCTGTAATGAGGTCTGGTGCCCTCTTCTGATGAGTAGGAGGCATATATGCAGATATAATACTATATATAATAAATAAATAATTTTTAAAAAATGTTGATTAATAAACTATGAATTTATAAAAAAACCCATTTTTTTGAGACAGGGTCTTACTATGTAAATCAACTAGGCTGGCTTGGAACTCAGTGAGCTCCTCTTGTCTCTGCTTCCCAAGATCTGGCATTAAAAGTGTTGCTCAACCTTTAGTGTGTGCCACCATGCTCAGTCTTTCATTCCTTGATTTTCTTTTTCATTTTGGTAGTATTTGAATGACTGATCTACAGAGGTTATAGCTTAGTGGTAGAGTATTTACTTGGCACATACAAACCAGTGAGTTTTGTACAATCAAAATAATGAAACCAGTGCAGTATGAAGTGTTGACATCTCCTAGAGCCGGCTACGGTGGCTCACACCTATAATTCTGACATTCCAGAGGCTGAGGGCCGGTCTGTGGCCACATAATGACTTCCGAGCCAGCCAGAACTCTATAGCAAGACCAGCGTCAGAAAACAAAAACCAGCCAAGCAAAACAGCAGCCTCCCATTAAGCTGATGGTTGTGTCCTTCTGTTCCTCTAAATAGTCATGTATTTTTGAGGCTTTATCATTGGTTACATACTGATTTTAAATCACTTTATCATCTTGGTGAAGTGAGCCTTTGGTTATTCAGTGACATCGCTCTGGTCCTTTGTCTCTCTGTCAAGGTCTTTGAGCTGGCATTGCTTCCTTTGGTCAGCACTTGCTTCTTGCTGATTCTAGACTGTTCATTCCCACCTGATGTCCCGAAGCTTCACGTGTCTGTGGCAAACAGCACAACCGTATCAGAAGTTTAAAGCGTTCAGCGTGACTGTGCTTTAGTCTACCCTTTTTATTGTAATTACGGAAATAAGTTCACTTTTCTACCACATTAACTGTTATTATCAGTCTCGAACTCAGAGTTCCCCCTGCTTCTGCCTCCCAAGTGCTGGGTTTCAAAGGCGTGCGCCACCACTGCTACCTGGCTTTTTTATTTTTGAGACAGGGTATCCCTGTGTAGCCCTACCTATTCTGGAACACACTGTATAGACCAGGCTGGCCTAGAACTCAGAGATCCACCTGCTTCTCTTCCCTGGGGTGCTGGGATTAAAGGCCTGCGTCACTACAGGGGGCTTATTTTTCTTTGTTTTGAGACAGAGTGTTGCTATGTAGCCTTGGGGTGGCCCACAACCTGCTCTGTAGACCAGGCTTGTCTTGAACTCAGAGATTCACCTGCTTCTGTGCCTCCTGAGTGCTGGGTTTTCAGATGTGCACCTCACACCCAGCTCTTTTCTGCACTTCTTTCTAGCCTTCTGCTATTTAACATCTGTGCGCTAACCCAAGCAGACCCAGAGAGACCAGCTGTCCATGCCTCAGCTTCTCATGTTAGTGACGTCTAGGATCTTTGGCCTTTTGGCCTCGGCTAGGTTTTTTGTTTTGTTTATTTTAGTCTGTGGGTATGGCTGTCTGTCAGTTTGACTGAACTGACAATGCCTAGTACTGGTGAAACTCAACTGTGTGTCTGATGGGTTGGGGAAACAGATTCCAGAGAGGATTGACATGAAGGACAGTGACTGAGAAGGACATTCCCATAATGAATATGGGTGGCTTTTCCAACCAGTGGCCTAGGGAAAAAGCTCTAGGAAAAGACCCTGTGCTTGTACCTGTCTTTGCTGCTTTCTGATTGGGTGGAGTGCGTAGACCCTCTGTTGACAGCACACTCCAGACCAGGGGCTCTCCAGGGAGTGTCTAGACTTTTCAGCACCTCGGTGGGAGTGCTGAGGCTTCCAGCTTTGAGGCCGAGAAGCACCTTAGTTCTCTGCCCCTCCATAGCTCAGGCAGTCACTGGGCTCTTCAGCCACTCTAGTAAGTCCATTATTTGTCTATTTTAAGAATAGGTCTTGTCTAGCTCAGGCTGGCCTCAGTTTAACATTCAATTGTGTGGCTTTAAAAGCTTTGGCATAGGGCTGGAGAGATGGCTCAGCGGTTAAGAGCATTGCCTGCTTTTCCAAAGGTCTTGAGTTCAATTCCCAGCAACCACATGGTGGCTCACAACCATCTGTAATGAGGTCTGGTGCCCTCTTCTTGCCTGCAGGCATACATGTAGACAGAATATTGTATACATAATAAATAAATATTTTTTTTAAAAAAAGCTTTTGCATAGCTTGATGTGGTGGCACACACCCTTCATCCTAGCGTTCGGTGATCTCTGTGAATTTCAGGACAGCTTGGGCTACATTGGGAGACCCTGTCTCAAAAAAAATTACAGCATAAAAATCTTTACACTAAAGATTGGGAGAGGGGTTAGAGCGATCGCTCAGTGGTTAAGCACTTGTTCTTCTTCGAGAGGACTGAGTTCATCCCAGTAACCACAGTAGATGGCTTACAACAGCCTGTAACTCCAGCTCCAAGGGATCCAATGCTCTCTTCTGGCTTCAGTGGGAACCTGCACATATGTAGCACACACTCACACACACACACACACACACACACACACACACAGAGAGAGAGAGAGAGAGAGAGAGAGAGAGAGAGAGAGAGAGAGAGAGAGAAATCTAAAAAAGAATTGTGAGAAAAATTCTATTCAAAACAATGTCCTGATGTAGCTATGTTGGCTTGGAACATCTGGTCATCCTGCTTCCTCCTCTCAAATGCTGGGATTACAGATGCACACACCACCCCTGCCTGGAACTCATTTCTTCTCTATCCTTCCTTGGCATTCCTTCCTTTTCGCTGTTGTTTTGAGATTGTGCCTTACGTAGGCCAAGCTGACCTCCAGCTCAACTATCACATTGTGTGAATGAGGATGACCGTGACCCCTGAGTCACCACGTCTGCTTGGCCCTTCCCTTTTCTCTCCATCACTTGGCATTTTCATTTTCTATTTCTGTCTTACTCCACTTCCTTCTCGGAAGCTTCTTCTGTGAGATCTTCCTGTCTACTGGTTTGTGCCTCAGCTGCGTCCAGGCTGCCCCTTATTCTGTTTATCGTAGCCTGAATTTCTGGCCATGCCTTCCACGCTGGGCTTTCTGCTTGCTCTGTACTGCACTCCTTTCCTGTTGTTCTTTGTGTGCTGTTGACCTCTTCCCTCATCCTGTCATCTCGTTTAGTGCTCTAGGCCTGTAGAACGTGTAACGCAGTCCATCCCTGTAGTCCTGCCCTGTGTGGGCTGGACTTGGCTACTCTGTTAGGCTGTGTACGTTGGGCTGGGGCACCTATCCCTGCAGATACAGAGTATCCCTGCAAGTCAAGGCCTGATTTCCCTAGGGACTCTAGGTCAGGCTCCAAGGCAAGCAGGAAAGGTTGGCGGTGTCCTTAGGGGTCAAGCACCCTCGGAATGGTCATCAGTGAATTATGAAGCCACAGTTGACCGACCAGACGCCTCACAGCTGCTAGCCTTAGTAATCTTCCCATACTAGGTCACTGGCTGGGGGAAGTGTGAATTTCCTGAATCATTTATGTTCCCTAGAGTTTGGGAGGAGGGAGGTGAGTCTCATGCCAATACACACTCTTCCATGTGTCTGGCCTGTCCCCTTTCCCCATTTCCACCATGGCAGATGAAGGGACAAGGGGAACACTGGCCCTGGCTGATGAGATGTCTGTCGCAGCTTCCTTCCTGCTTCCTGACATTCCTGTCTTTTACTTGAGGACCATGCCCTCATTTGAGTGTTAGGATTGAAACAGATAATTCTATTGCTACCTTGTAGGTCTCCAAGGATAGAAAAAAATCAGGTCATGAGGTCGGGATAAAACACAGGGTAATTAAGGTTTAAAGCATAGATGCTTCTGCAGCCATTGTAGGGAAAGGCCTGAAGCTTGAAGGAGAGGCCAAGAACTGGCTTCATCCTGCCTGCCTGGGGCTGTGGCCTTTGGGGAGATCGCTGTCACCAACACCCTCACCCAGCCCCCGCCCTGGGTCAAAGCTGCCTGACCTTGCCTTTTTCTGCTTCAGAGAGTAACGTTTGAATCCATCCCAGCACTTCCTCAACTGCCAGGAGGTGTCCTTGGTGAATTTGGGAATCTGGGTCAGCTGTTCATAAACTTGCCATTTACTCAAAGACGTTCACAGCCAGGCACAGGCAGCGGGTGATATTTGAGGAGGGTTGTAGGGGGGCAGTGGTTGTTGCGTGGCAAGGGGTGTGTTGAGTGGGAGAGGTAGGCCTGGAGAGGGTTTTATTTTTTTGTTGAGTTATATTGTTTATTTATGTTCTTGTTTTTGAGATAGAGTCTCATGTAGCCCAGGCTGGCCTCCAACTCACTATTAG